>WNGW01000012.1:1223987-1226616 GCA_011952105.1 Coreoperca whiteheadi | reverse complement strand
CTTCAATGAGCCGAAGAGAGCGCACGTAACCCCTCTCTTCATTAGGTTACACTGGCTCCCTGTTGTCGCCCGCATCAAGTACAAAGGAATGCTATTGGCTTACAAGACCACCACTGGTTCTGCACCATCATATCTTTGCTTGCTCATACAGACCTACGCTCCTGCCAGGTCCCTGCGCTCTGCAAAAGAACGACGCCTGGTGGTACCATGCCAAAAAGGAATAAAATCACTCTCGCGCACCTTCTCTGGATCCGTTCCACATTGGTGGAATGATCTGCCTGCTCCTACAAGATCAGCAGATTCTGTAGCCACCTTTAAAAAGCACTTGAAAACGCATCTCTTCCGTCAACACCTGACTGACAATCACTAACTCTCCTTCCTTTCTACCTTTGCTATAAAAAAAAAAAGAAACCCTTCCTATCGTTAGCTTTGTATACTGTGCTGGGCTTTAACCAGACTCGTTTTTGATGCACTTATGCTTTTTGTTACCTTGTGTTGTTATATTGCTTCCATTGTCTTCCTCAAATGTAAGTCGCTTTGGATAAAAGCGTCTGCTAAATGACTAAATGTAAATATACATGTTGCAAAGCAGCATACTCTCACTTAGACAAAGAACTAAACACAGTAGAAATGTAGAAGTCACGAAAAAGTCGCATAAAAGAGAAAAAAAGTAGAAACACAAGAGAGCTGCTAAAACAGGCAACCCATGCAGCGGCGCCATGAGAAAGATAATGTGTCTCGGAGGTGTTTGGGGCCAAGTACAGTAACTTACGTTTTGTAATTTTTGTTTTTGTATCATAAATCAAATCACGTTTTGAAATTTGAACACCATTGAATATTAGTGTCAGGGGTTTGAGTTAATGTGCTGTCAGTTTCTGTTTTATTTTTTAATTTGTAAATGTAAATGGACTGTACTTGTATAGCGCCTTTCTAGTCGTCCGACTCAAAGCGCTTTCACACTACATATCACATTTACCCATTCACACACAGGACGGCAGAGGCTAACTGCCCATCAGTACAAATTAAACTAATCATTCACGTGCCTTCCGTGTAACTTCAGGAGCATTTTGGGGTTCAGTATCTTGCTCAAGGATACTTCAACACATGGCTGGGGGAAGCCCGGATCGAACCGCCGACCTTCCCATTGGTAGACGACCCGCTCTGCCACGGCCGCCCACAATTTGTCTGTTCCCTCATGTGTCTGTCAGTTTTGATTCCTGCCCTTGAGTTCCCTGATTGTTTCCATCTGTGTTCATTTGCTTCACCTGTGTCTAGTTGTCTCCCCTGGCTTTATGTATTTAAGTCTGTGGTTTCCTTTGCTCTTGTTCGCTTCGTCATCAGTACTGTGTTGAATTTCTGCCTACCAACTATTTCTTTATCTGCCTGCCCATCGGTCTGTCTTGCCTCACTGCTTGCCACCCCCCGTCTGTAAGGCAGTTAATAAAAACTCCACTCATCATTCTACAAGAGCTGTCTGCGTTTAGGTCCTTTTCCCTGTTACCTGTTTGCCATCACTACCTCTGATAATTAGACTGCAGACAACGACATAATATATATTACATCCACGCAGGAAACACATTAAAGATAAGCTGACATGTTGACGTATTGTAGCAGCAGTTTGGAATGCATGTCTAAAGGGGGCAGTTGAACCATGTTAATGAGAAACCATGTTGATTTATAGCTTTTTTTACTGCTTTTAGTTATAGCAGCTCCAATCACCCTTACAAGAAATGAGGTGGGCTAACAAAAGCTGGTCGAAATGTTTCTTTGAGAGTATAGCTAATTGACATTCCTGTTGTCAAAGTAACAAGTAAAGAGGCTGCTAAGCTAGTAGGCATAATACACTGTTTCCTTGGTAACTATTGGTGTCTCTGCAAATCTGCAAAAATGTTATAAATTGAGTAGGCTGTATGCAAGACCTCTTTAGTTGAGTCAATTCATTCAAAAGTATGTCCTGACACCTTTGGCTACATAGACAGTCTTGAAACTATGTGGATAGGTGTATACATATGTATTACCTTTTCAAGTGCCACATATTCTGCATTGAACAGAAGTCTAGACTCCAGGACATAAACACTTGTTGTTTTAAATACATTCCTGTGTAGCTTCGGCTTTACATTTGGGGTTTGTTGTCTTGCTGGAAAATAAATGAGGCAGTCCTCTTGTTGACTACAGCTCACAAGTCTTCCAGGGCCTGCTCCAGACAATCATCCCCCAGCAGTATGCTCACCATTCTTCTTGCTGGGTATGGTGTTTGGCTTACTACATGTAGAATTTATTATGGCAGCATCTATGTTCATTATCATTAGTCTTGATTTTTCAATTAATCATTTAAACAGTCTATAAATGTCAGAAAATAGTGAAACAACGTCCATTAAAAGTTTCCTGGAACAAAGGAAACTGAATATTTGAATATTTGCTGGAACCATAGAATTTGTTGCATTTTTTCTTTAAAGATGACTTAAACAATTACTGTTGGTCCTTAATTGCCTGTCGGTCAACTCATCAATTAATCAGACCACAGAAACCTCTACTTTGTGTACTTTGCCACATGCCTTCTGGCAAATACTGACCTGGGCAACATTTTTATGTACACTGTCTGCTGTCCCAGCCATGGAAACCTATAGCT
>WNGW01000012.1:1201487-1221487 GCA_011952105.1 Coreoperca whiteheadi | reverse complement strand
ATAGGATTGCATACGGATGGAGAGGACAGGAGGAGAGAGGAGAGAGGTGCATCATGGGAGTATCCCGGCAGGCTATGCCTATAGCAGCATAACTGAGGATTGGCTCAGGACTCACCTGAGCCAGCCCTAACTATAAGTTTTATCAAGGAGGAAAGTTTTTAGCCTACTCTTAATTAAATGTGGAGATGGTGTCTGCCTCCCAAACCCAAA
This sequence comes from Coreoperca whiteheadi, assembly GCA_011952105.1. Lineage (NCBI taxonomy): Eukaryota > Metazoa > Chordata > Actinopteri > Centrarchiformes > Sinipercidae > Coreoperca > Coreoperca whiteheadi. The sequence goes on along the minus strand of WNGW01000012.1, from coordinate 1,221,277 downwards.
CTGGGATCTGATTCCACAGGAGAGGAGCTTGATAGCTGAACGCTCTGGCTCCCATTTGATTTTTGGGGACACTAGGAACCACAAGTAGCCCTGCATTCTGAGAGCGCAGTGTTCTAGTGGGGTAATAAGGTACTATGAGGTCTTATGATAGTGCCTGACCATGAATTTTACACGGATCCAGTGCAGAGAAGCTAATATTGGAGAGTCTCTTTTCCTAGTTCTTGTTAGTACACATGCTACAAATAATAAACAACGCGCACCAAATCACAGATGCAGCCATCTTTGAAAACCGTCATGGAATAGGTTGAACACTTAACAGTAATTATTTGATGCAAAATTGTCAAATTGTCAAACACCTAAATCCTATAATTGAACCCTCTCAGTTCCACTACCTGATACATGATTGAACAGTTATAACTTATATATATTATTTGTTGCTAAAAGTATTGAAAAATATTTGGCTTGTTGCTAAAAGTGTTTAATCAAATTTGACTCTTCCTAAAAGTATTGAATTGTATTAGATTGCTTACTCAGGATATTGCATTGAATTTGACTGGGTGCTGAAAAGATTGAATTGTATTTGATCTGTTGCTAAAGCTAGTGAATTGACTGCTTGGTTGCTAGAGGTGTTGCATTGTAGTTGATTTGTTGCTAGTATGAGAAATGAGGATTTTTCATAAATTGAATTGGAGTTGTTGTTGAAGTGATAGTAATATAAGATGCTCGATACTGCCTCGTTAAACCGGGCGAGGCTCTTGAACCCAAGTCTTTAGTCTCCCTCAGGCTATCGGAGGTACCATCGGATTCTCCTACAAACTGCAGCAAATACAATAGTTGCTATCCGGCCTGTCTCTGAACATTTACTAGGACATTCTTAGCCTGAAGCAAGTGATAAAACCAAACTGGTTAACTCAGGTTTCTTAAGCAGGCTCTAACATAATGTTTAAATGCACATGTAGAATATAGAGACCTGTTTGATACCTAGGTCATGGGGCATCAGTCAGCCACCTTCAGGTAATATATCTTAGGGTTATCGATAACATCATAAATTAAAAATAGTTTTATGGAGTCAATCAACATCAGTTTTTAGGTTTTTCTATTAGATTTTTGTTAAAAAGCCACCAATATTTCTAGATTTTTTTAATGTGATCCAAATGGGTGTGAAAAAAAGTAATTTAAATCAAAATAGGCTATATTTATATAATTCATCTTTTGCACAGAATTTCTTGTAACCCACAGCCAATCAGAACAGACTCTACTGAAAGGGGGCGCGGCATAAGGTGGGTGTGGTGTGAGGTGCTACAGGCTGCAGCTGGATGTTATTGTCTACATGTAAAGTTTACATTACCAAGTGGAACTTGCAAAAAGTACAGCTAAGAAGTATTAATATATAGATAAATAGTAAATTGGAGACAATATTAAAACTCAATCCAAATAATTCTCTCTATTACAAGTTGCCCACATTTACATCATTACTACCTATATCACACTTTAAGGATGTTGATAATAAGACTACCACATTTAACTGTAGATATGTCCCCATCCCCAGGCAATACTGCTACACAGCTTACAAGCAGGTTGTCCGCTGGGCCTATTGCTTTCTGGGCAGCAGGCACATTAGAAAGTCCTTACTCATATGTGTTGCATCTGCCATCAGAAGACAATTTACATAAGAGGAATTTACAGAAGGTTGTGAATGGCCTCTGGACTGGAATTACTGCAACAAACATAACAGAATTATCTTTCCTGTATTTTATTTAAACGTTTGAAATGGGCTACATGCATAGAGAGATCCAGGTCTCCACAGCATTGAGCAACACATGACAGAAAGTCATACATTTTTAAAGTCTCACTGCCAGAAGGGGCTGTCACCCTACACCCCAACAAGACTTACTATATTTCCTTATCTCACTAAAGCAGACACAGACAATTGTCTACCCCACACAAAGGAAGTTGGTGGTTTTCAGTTACCCATAGGTCACAAGGCAATAACCCATTCTGCAGTCTACAGCAGTCCTGAAATAGCAATAAGGTTTGGGCTGCTGTGTTAGACTGCATTAGTTTTAGCTGTACTCATTCTTTCACCATCTCATAATATTTACCTGCTGTACATCCAAAGGAGGAAGAACCCAGTGTGCTTTGGTGCAAAGTGGAGAAACAAAGGAGTGAAATGCCTGTGAGAAGGTCTGATGCAGTTATTAGCAGACTTGATTATACTGTATATTGAGGTACATGAACATTTACCACAAGAATATTTCATGGCTGGAGTGCACTGGAATGAAAATAAACCAAACACCAACAAAAACCACTGAAGACTGGACCACTAAAAACGTTCAGCCACATATTGTACATGGTATGTTGTACCTGGTTCCAGTCTTTCCTTCCTATAGTGAAGCACAGATTGTGGTTGAGGAGGCAGCAGAACTGGCTGTAGGTGTATCTGTCACTACATTACTTGCATAGGTTATTATTACTCTGTGTTTTTGTGGATATGACTTTACACAACACAAATAAAAAAAAAACTATGTTTGTGCATATATTGTGGGTCATGCTACACATTTGTGGATTGTCTTCTGTGGGTTACAACTAATAAAGTCCAATAAAAACTTCCATAGATACGCTGCCTTATAACAATAAATACTAACCACATAATGCTTGTCATTATTGAAATCAGTGCACTGACTTATTAGGAAGTTAGCAATTGTTATAAAACAGGACTTAGAGTGCACAGGTCCCATTTTGGTCGAACTGAGTCTCTGACAGATATGTGACCATTATGGTAAATAGAGAGTTTCGCCTTGCAGCTCAGCTCTTTCTTCACCACAACAGACCGGTAAATCGAACGCAATGACCTACAAAAGAACCCCCCTACCCCCCACCCCCACCCCCCAAGGGACGGCTCCCAGACGATACACATGCCCTGGGCTTGGGTGAGGCTTGGGAGGCCCTAGGGTTAGCTGTGGCAGCAGCTCTGGGAGTTCTGGGGGCCCAACAGGCAATTCAGAAGACCGGGAAGGCCCAACAGGCAGTTCAGAAGGCTGGGCAGCGGGTGACTGGCTGGGATGCAGGCTGCTGGTTAGCAGCTCGGCAGGCAAGCTGATGGCTGCGGGGACCACCCAGGGCCAGGGGAGTACCCAGGTATGGGTTTGGGGTTGGGCTGAACTCAGGACTAGAAGGCTGTAGGCTGATAACCCCCAGTCTAACTGACTGGGGTGCTGGCTGGTAGCTGCCTGGCTGGGAGGCAGACTGAGGTTCCTCCTGGTAGCGAGCTGAACGGCTAGCTAACCGTGCCAAGTATGTCCAGAAATTGACCACTTCTCCAGAGTACGAGGCTGCTGGGTCCATCATGGACAGTTCGTACTGTTGTGGTGCGGGTGTTGGCAGCAAGATCAGTGTATGTCTTTGAAGGTACCAGGCAGGCAGGAAGCAGACAGGTTGACAGGCAGACCATGGTTGTAAGCATAAATACAAAACATAGGCAAGACACAGACCGAGAGAACCAACTCCATTCACGATGGCAAACTGACACAGAGACAGGGAAACACACAGACCAAATACCCTAGGGAAGGGGAGCCAATGAGACACAGGTGAATACAATAAGGAAATCAGAAGGGGGAAGCAAAACTGGCAAACACAGGAGGGAACAGACAACTTACAAAATAAAACAGGAAGTAACCAAACTTAACCCATAAACCCAGACCGAAGAGACAATTTCTAAATAAAGCAAGATCTCCACAGAGCAGAATAACTCAAAACCATGACAGAGACATGCAGGCGGTCATGCAGGGCAAGGGGAATAAGCCTTGGCAGATGGACCATAGGTATTGCGTAAATTTTGCACTCAGGAAACAGTCCTATGCCTGTGAAGACATCTGCAAACTCATCCATAATTGGCACCTCAGATGTGCCTGATATGGACAGTATGAGTTTAATGAGTCCAAAATCCAGGCATGCTTGTAAATCCTTGCACTGGCGGTGTCCGTGTACTGACATTTCATGTAGCACTTGCCTCTAACAACTAGCAGCTCACCACCGTAGCCATTTAGTGGGCAAGTAGAGGGCTGTAATACATGCTTAGTTCCTAGTCCTCTGAAAACTTGCGTGGGAATGACGTTAGCTGAGGCCCCAGTGTCTAGCTTGAAGTTAACTGCAGTTCTGTTTGGGCCAGTTTGCACATCTGGAAAAGCATGCTCTGTTTTCTTAACCCCCGGCTATAACCCCTGACCTGTCCAGAATCCCCCCGGAGTACCATGACCTCAGTGAAGTCTTGAGTAAATAGCGGGCCCTGACTCTTCCTCCCCACAGACCACACGACTGCTCCATAGACCTTCTCCCAGGAGGTCCCTTGCCTTCGAGTCGCCTCTTCAACTTGTCACACCCTGAGTGTAAAGCAATGGAAAGGTACCTGCACGAGTCGTGTCTGCTGGCATTATTCGGCCATCTTCGTCCCCAGTGGAGGCGGGATTCGACTTTGTGGCCAAGAAGGACCGCTCTCTTCATCCCTGTATTGACTATCACAGATTCAATGCATCACAGTCAAGAACAAATGCCCACTTCCCCTCCTCAGCTCAGCCTTTGAACCCATCCAGGGTGCGACCATTTTCTTCAAATTGGATCTGAGAAACGCTTACCACTTGTTCAGGATCCATGAAGGTGATGAGTGGAAGACAGCCTTTAACATCAGTCTGGGCCATTTTGAAATACTTGGTGATGCCTTTTGGGATCACCAATGCTCTAGCGGTGTTCTAGGCTCTGGTTAATGATGTGTTGGGAGACATTTTGAACCACTCAGTCTTTGTGCATCTGGATGACATCTTGGTGTTCTCCCACAGCCAGGAGGAACATGTGGTCCACGTTAGATAACTAGAAACTTTTCATAAAGGCCGAAGTGTGAGTTCCATATAACTTCCGTCACTGCATATAATGAAGTACTTCTGATAGTAAGGAGAGTGATACAGGTTCAAACTTATCAAAGACAGCAGTGCAGTGTGTTTTTGCAGTTTTAACGACTCTCTGGTAGTTTTCTAAGCAGTCCCGTAAGAATCCTGAGGATACCTGGAGCTTATCCTTCTTCCACTTCCTCTCAGTCTATGTCTGTGTCTGAGAGAGCAGACCATCATTCAGGCATGGATCTGCTAGTGGCTTTAAGCGTTTAGTCCAGTGATGGGTAGCATTGTTACTAGTGAACTAAAAATTCTCAGTAGTGGTGGTGGTAGCATGGGTGTTTTCTGAATCAAATAGCTTTTCAGTAGCTAAGCTCTTTTATTGATCAAGCAGGGCAGTAGCGTCCACACAAGCTAATTTCACATTTACCAAAGCATTTCGAGTAAACTTCAGCATACATACATGTATATTAAAATCACTCTCTCTCTTCACCTCTGTCCTCCTCTCCATCCGTATGTATTTTCATTCCATAAATGCATGTCACTAACTTGACTTCTTCCCTCTCCCGGAGTTTTGTGCTTTGTCGTCCATCTCTTCTTTCTACTTTTTACCTACATGACGATGGTGGCTGTCTTGAAGCAGGTGGGAACGATCTCCTGTGACAGCGATGTGTTAAAAATGTCAGTAATGACCTTGACTAGCTGGTTCACACCACAGGGAAATTTGGTCTGATTGTCCAAAGTGAGTGCAGGGGAGGATTTTGTAGCTGCCAGGAATTTTTGTGTAAACATGGTGCAGTGTATTTGTTCCCCTGGTGGGGATGTGGACATGCTGGTAGAATTTAGGTAAAACAGTTCTGAGTTCTGTTTGATTAAAATCATCAGCTACAATAAAGACACCATCTGGTTGTTTTTTCATGAGACTGCTGATGACCTCATACAGTTCCTGTAGTGCAATTTTTGAATTTGAAGCAACAAAAACACTGGTTAATTCTCTGGGAAGATAATATGATCAACATCTTAACATAAAATATTTAACATCTGGGGAACACTTTGCCTGTTGTTGGGACTCCACGGATGGGTTAATTAATCTCTGCAAATTTTAATCCCTTTTGTTAGGGGACTGCATTCTCTTGTCCCACAGCATCACTGGCCAGTCTGACCCCTGACCTGGAAGTCACTAGGTCAACAAAACGGGTCAGTGATCTTTATTTCTCTTTTCTCCGCTCTGCTTCATGGCAGGAGGACAGCAACACGGACCACTGCCCCCAAGCGAAGTCGGTCTGCTCAGAGCTGACCTACCGACAAAGGACAGAGTTAAGGCTTTAACACAGAAGCCTGCCTGCCTTCCTTCAGAACCCAAACTCTGATCTTCCAGCAGCGACACGAGGTCCCTTGTAAGATTCCTGCAACAAAGTTTTGCTAACGGCTGACACACACCATCTGCCAGCTGACTTTAAGAAGCAATGAAGCTAGTTAGCACCAAGCTAACTGCAAGGAGGACAACAGCTAATAGACCAGCAACCAGCTTGCTCGTCTGCCCAACGAACATAGCACAGTATAGACGACAACTGTGTGTTGATGACAACTGTGTGCTGTTGATTGATTGATTTGAGAGAACCAGAAAAAGAGCGAGTCCTGTGTCCCCGTGCAGTCCTTCCTGCACCATAGACACAAGGGGACACATCCACCACAAGTCCACAGATAGACACTAACTGTTACACATCTACACAATGTTCCTTTAACCATTGTGAATCCCGACACTATGTTTGAGCATCAAGCATCATTGATGTTAATTAATAATTTCATTCATTCATTCAACCTTTATCAAAATCTTGAGGAATCATTGTGGGCATGCCCTCATGTTCAATTATGTCGAGAATACAAAACAGAAGAAATACACCCAAAAAATAATTAAAGAGAAACCAAACAAACAGATGGCAACAGAACACAGTTAAAACAATTATATTCAATTGGGAAGTAGTTTGTAATCATGGTTTTTAAACTGACCTATAGGTACAAATGTGTTGAGTTTTAGTGTGTGCAGGATGAAAACTAAAAGCAGTCCACATGCCACTGATCATAAACTGGTGACCATGATTCAAAACTGAAAATAAAGTTCTGAAAGGTTGAAACGTAAGTGTTCGAAAACTTAAAATCTTACAAAAAGAAGTTTTGCAGGATCGAAAAATAAGATTTGCAAGCTTGCAAAATGTAAAAAAATAATAATATCTCTGCAAACATTATGTTGTTTTTGAGATTTCCTTCTTCAGAACTGCAACATGTTTTTTACGATGTTGAGCAAACAGTTTTGAATTTGTCACTGTTCTCCCAGTGCAGTTTGTTTTCCAGATTTGAAACCTTGTAAATGGTGATCTGAAAACTGGTGTGCGAATGTGTGAAAAAAAGTTTTTAAACTCTGAAAACTGAGGTTTGAAACTTATTACATTACATTACAATTGCACTCCTACTGTAGACTATTTTTTCAGAGCTGAGTTTACAGCACCCACTAATACGGAGATACGCCCACACAGTTGTGAGCTTGCGACTCACATGATTTGTGGCAGCGTTATCACGCAGCTCTGCTCTGAAACTCAGACTGAGCAAAAATGAAGCTTCATAACCTCGTAACTTAAAAAAAAAAGCCTGGAGGGAGGGCCTTCTGCTCTTGGCCAATGCTTTGCTGTCTGCTGACGTACAGTCCAGACAGCTTCTAGACTTGCTTGACTATCGAAATAACATTGGAATATGTTCAGAATGGTATCGAACGCAGCACTAAGATCTAACAAGACAAGTACAGAGGTACAAGTCCATTGTCTGATGTAATTAAAAGGTCATTTGTAATTTTCACCAGTGCTGTTTCTGTGCTATGATGCACTCTAAATCTGACTGAAAATCCTCAAATATACTATTGTTATTTAGAAAGTCACATAACTGATTAGCAACAGTTTTTTCAAGGGTCTTAGAGATAAAGGGAAAGTTAGATATAGGTCTATATTTGGCTAAACCCTTGGATCGAGAGTGGGCTTTTTAAGGAGAGGTTTAATAACAGCTACTTTAAAAGACTGTGGAACATAACCTGTCAGTAAAGACAGATTGATCATATCTACTAAAGACGTGCTAACTAATGGTAGAACATCTTAAAGCAGCCTAGTTGGAACTGGGTCTAAGAGACAGGTCAATGGCTTAGATGAAGAAATTCTCGACAATAGTTGAATAAGGTCGACAGGAGAGAAGCGGCCCAAGTACACCTCAGGTTTCACAGCTCCCTCCAACGCCTCTATGCTTGAAGATTGGTTGGCACCAGGTGAGGGCAGGACGTGATTAATTTTCTCTCTAATAGTCAAAATTTTATCATTAAAGAAGCTCATAAAGTCGTTACTGCTGAGGGCTACAGGAATACAAGGCTCAATGGAGCTGTGGCTCTCTGTCAGCCTGGCTACAGTGCTGAAAAGAAACCTGGGGTTGTTCTTATTTTCCTCTATTAGTAATGAGTAGTAGGCTGCTCTGGCATTACGGAGGGCCTTCTTATATATTTTAACACTATCTTGCCAGGCTAAACAAGATTCTCCTAGATAGTTGGAACGCCATTTCCTTTCAAGTTTTCGTGATGTTTGCTTTAATTTGCGGGTTTCAGCATTATACCATGGAGCTACCCTTTTTTGTTTTATTATCTTCTTTTTAAGAGGAGCAACAGAATCAAGTGTCGTTCTCAGTGAACCTGTAGCACAATCAACAAAATGATCAATTTGGGATGGACTGAAATTTGCATGAGTCCTCTGTTATGTTAAGACATTGAGTTAAATTCAGATGGAATCACTTCCTTAAATTTTGCTGCAGCACTATCAGATAGACATCTACTGTAGTATTATTTGACTACTGGTGTGTACTCCAGTAATAGGAGTTCAAAAGTTGTTAAATAATGGTCTGATAGTGAAGGATTCTGTAGAAAGACTGTTAAATGTTCAATTTCAATGCCGTATACCAGAACAAGGTCGAGGGTGTGGCCAAAACAGTGAGTGGGTTTATGTACACACTGAAAGAAGCCAATCGAGTCTAATAATGAGATAAACGCAGTACTAAGGCTATCATTTTCAACGCCCACATGAATATTAAAATCGCCTACAATAATTGCTTTATCTGTTTTAAGGCCTAAACCTGATAGAAAATCTGAGAATTCAAATAAAAACTCAGAATAAGGACCAGGAGCGCATCACAAATATATATATAACAAATAGGATTGGCTGTCGTGTTTTCCAGGTTGGGTGTGAAAGACTTAGAACAAGGCTTTCGAATGAGTTATATTTAGTTTAGGTTTAGGGTTGATTAATAGGCTTGAGTCGAAGATGGCTGCAACTCCACCTCCTCGGCCGGTGCCTCGAGGAATGTGATTATTAATATGACTGGGCGGAGTGGATTCATTTAGGCTAACATATTCTTCATGACCCAGCCAGGTTTCAGTGAGACAAAATAAATCAATGTAATAATCTGATATTAGATCGTTTACTAGTACAGCTTTAGATGACAGAGATCTGATGTTTAGGAGTCCACATTTAATTCTCTTATTTTGAGGTGCTATTTCTGCTGTGGTAATTTTTATTAAATTATTATGTATAATTGATTTATTTTTTATTATTACAGTGATTTTTCCGTTTTGCCACCTGCAATCACATCTCACAATATTTGTGGTAGTGGCCTCTGCACCTAGAAGCCTATCCACTGTGCCTATGTCCTAACATCACAAAACTATTCATCCTCAACAAATAAAATGTGAAAATATTTTAAAACAAGTTAAAACATTAGAAGATTTTTTTTATCTCTCAACCACAGTCCTGCAGAGGTCCAGTCTGCAAACCCCTATCCACTCTGCAACTGCAATGCTCCACATGCCCCAATCTGTAACCCACAATTATCTTTAAATCTATTCTGGACCCTACCTGACCTGTTAATAGGTATAAGACCTGCCCTGACCCATAATCAAATACAGGCTCAGAGCTGCTGCTAGGCATTGCAGAATAGAAGTTAGTGTCATGGTTTTTGGTTGGTGTTCTCTGAGTTCCTATTTTATTTTGAAATGTCTCATGTATTCTATTCTTGCTTCCTGCTCTTGATTGCTTTGGTTGGTTCCACCTGTGTTCATTGATTTCACTTGCAGCTCATTGTCTCCTCTACCTCTGTGTAAGTTCCCTGTCAGATCCTCTTCAGTTATGGTCAAATGTTCCTGCCCTACTCTTGTGTGTTTTTTGAGATTATCTATGTTCTTTGGACTCCTGCTTATGTTTTGGGATTTTCTGCCTTCCCTCCTTTGTTGTATGTTTCCCTGGCTGCGTCATCCGGCGGGGTGGTCCCCTGCCTCTTTAGATTTCGACCTCTGCGTCCCCTAGAAAGTTTGTCAGCCTTTTTGTGTTCCAGCAAAAAACTGTTGAATTGCCTCTGTCTGTGTTTGTTTCCCTTTACCCTGCTTGACATACCGTGACACTTAGGGCACCGAGGGGGCACATAATGGGCATAGGACATAAATAAAATGTAAAAATAATAATACAAATAAAACACACTGATACATTCTGACTGTGGAGGCAGAGATAGTTAAACGTTTTTGGTGGGTTACGTTCACATGTGTTACCACCTGCTTACATCAACTAACTGGCAGTGTGCACTCAGACCACTAATAACTAATAAAATATTCTGACAATAAACCAGGATTTAATAGTGACTGACATTGTATATTTTTCTGAACACTAGCAAATGAAGACCTTTGCTTTATTTTTTTCTTTTGAATAAATAGGAAACAAGATAGATTTATTCATCATTCTACAACACAGAGTTGTATAATGAGATTTTGTTTTGTTGCTCCCTTTACGCTACTCAAACAAATTATATACAGTTGAACAGTGAATAACTAATAAGTTATAGAAGGAGAAATTTGTAATGGTGAAGTGCTGAGGGAAGAAGCTGCTCTGTAGTCTGGTGGTACAGCAGCGGATACTTCTGTTTCTCTTTCTAGACGACAGCAGGGTGAACAGGCTGGGGCGGGTACTATCCTTTATTTAGTATCCTTTGGGCTCTGCGCAGGTACCTCACTGATATCACTGTTGCTCAGTATGTTGGTACCAATGATCTTCTGAGGACTGACATTTTGTATATTGACTAAGTAATGTTCATTGGACTTTAAATACATAAATTAGGCTTTTCAAATATGCTGAAGAGGAGTATAACTATGAGTTTAAATGTACTAATTAGCCTCTATTTATAGTTTGCACAATTAAAACCTGCAATGCCTGTATGCAGCTGCAGCACCAATATACATCAGCCTTTTTGCTCTCTCAAAGACCTGTTGCTGGTTTTAGGGATGCCAGGAGCTGATGTGATTGGTCAATACTGAAGGTCACCCCAATTCCACCTGCTGTTTCTGTATTTCTCCTAATTAAAAATGTATCCAGCCTCACTCTTAAGTCTGCCCTCCCAGGAAAAGCGACTGAATCAGTTGTTTCAGCAAGTGGCCCAAAACGACATTTTTACAGTGACAACAGTTCTAGCATGACTACATTCCAGCGGCCATGGTAATTATGAATCATGACTCTTGTGCGTAAGATATGACGCCTCTATGTGTGATATTGAAGGGAAGTTACAAAAGATGTATTTTGCCATTCAATTTTGAGGACTTAGTCTTTTCCATATTACCCAAGCAACCTTGGTAATCACCAACATTTCAAAAATGTTGGTCACAACCACATGCATTTGTGTCTACATTCTGTTTCAAGAAAAAAAAAAGCCCATTAAATTTGATGCATACTTTGGATAAATGGTCTGTACTTGTATAGTGCCTTTCTAGTCTCTCTGACTACTCAAAGCGCTTTTACACTACATCACATTCACACACTGATGGGGTGTGTACAAATTAAACTAATCATTCACACATCGAAGGCACAGCTTGGATGGGGGAAGCCGGGATTGAACCGCCAGCCTTCCAATTGGTGGACGACCACTCTACCACTGAGCCACAGTTGAGACAAAATCATCCACATGCTCCTCCTGAATTACACTGCTGTTAACACAGCAGGCGAGCAGTGTAGTATTTTGTAGGAAATACAGTAAATGGAACTTCTGGCACAAACCATTGGATTGAGTTTGTTTGTATGACGTATGAGTGCGCACAGGGCATGCATTAAAACTGCAGCCCATCTAGACTTAACATGGAGTCCGTTTGTTTATTATAATATGTAGTAAGGTTTTATTTATTTAATTGAAAACAGCATGGATAAATGAAAAAGGATTGGCTAAGAAAGTTTGTGTAGCACTGATTGATTGACTCCAGCTCTTTCCGCACAGGAGTGTTTTTAATGTCACACTGCCTATTTACTGCCTTCTTAAGCCAGGCAATCACTGATAAGGCCTCAGAACATTACTTGTTTTCCCTTTCCTCACCCCTCCCATGAGATGTTAAGTGCAGGGAAATGAGCAGCCAGCTCTGTCGTGTTGATGTTCAGATTAGGAGAAGATGAGGGAGCAATTTATCCTTGATACACTCCAAGATTAACACAGTAAACATTTCACTTCATCTGACCTTGATATATTAATGAGGTGACACAAATCCAAGTCCACTAATCATACTGCAAACTGTTATTTCTTGGGTTAACCAACCGCTGGACCATCCAGATACAGATGTAGTTAACCTAAAATCACATTGATTGAATAAAACTATTCAACTTATTTTGCAACCTCAATCAACTAATCAGAAATTTGATACGATACTGCATAGCTACATGTTACTTCGAAAAGAAACCAGCAGAAAGGTTCCGTTTTGGTAGGTTGGTGTCAATAGTTTTGGCCAAGATGGCGGCACATGTAGCTGTGGCGGCCAGTAGCTCCCTCAAACGTTCTTACATTTGTTTTAATTTGTAATTTTTTCGCCTTTACTACCAAATCATGTATTACCTATGACAGAAAAACACTCAACATCGAAAAAGGAAATGCAGGGATTAGAGTAAGTGCAGTAGAGCTTCAGACTATCACTGTCCAACATATCTTCGAACCAGTCAGGCCAAACACCACCACAAGCAGTGTGACTGCAACAGTAAGAGGGGGGAACGAGCCAGGATATAAAATAAGCCTTCCTATCCATAGCTTTGTATACTGTGCTGACTAGTTTTTTGGTGTACTTATGTATTTGTGTTGTTATAATTGCTTCCATTGTCTGCCTCATATGTAAGTCACTTTGGATTAAAGCGTCTGCTACTTAAATGTATTCTACTCCTAGATAATGTTCAGCCACCGGATAATAAAATGGATGAAAGGGGATAGACTAACCCAGCAAGGGGGAATCCAAGACTGGACAACCACATCAACCTTGAGGAATATTCATCTTCAGTGACACCAAACATCAGCAAATGTGTTGATAATGTGGTGATCATATAAAAATCATTCTCTAGCCAAAAAGCCTGTATGAATAGCGAGGCGAGGGCTCTATTTTAGAGTCAAAAACGCTACCTTTTGGTCAGATGACAAGGAAGCATACATCACTGCTAGAGCAAGACTGAAAGCTGGAATCAAGGAAGTTAAGAGAGAGACCTCAACATCAACAACACCAAAGATATGTGTCCTTATAAACAGACGCCAGACAATTCAGATTGGTGGTCAAACCTCTTCCACTCTAGTGCTCAACCCTAGAGCCCCTCAGGGCTGTTTGCTCAGCCTCCTTCTTGTTCTTGCTGTACTCCCACGGCTGTAACTCAAAACATGGGGAGAACTCTGTTTTGAAGTTTGGGGATGAGACTACCATCTTCGGCCGGTATTCAACAATGACGACAATTCATGCAAAATATGGAAGGGGGGAATGGGAATGGAAATACAAATACAAATAGCAGCTGCACCTAATTTATCATTGTAGACTTTCCCCTGTCAGCTGAGCTCTGGCTCCCATTGTACTTTTATTGCTATTTCTTTAGGAAACTTTGAGACTCTAGGAACCACAAGTAACCCTGCACTTTGAGAGCATAGTGTTCTAGTGGGGTGTAAGGTACTATTAGCTCTTTAAGAAACAATGGTGCCTGACCATTAAGAGCTTTGTAGGTGAGGAGAAGGATTTCAAATTCTATTCTGGATTTTACAGAATGCAGTGCAGAGTATTGGAAAAATATGATCTCTTTTCCTTGTCAGTACACATGCCACACATTCCGGATCAACTGGAGAGTCTTAAGGGACTTATTCGGACATCCTGATAATTAAATTAATTACATAAATGAAAAAAGGCAGTAAAAGTTTGTTTTATATGGGAATTAAAGAACAGCTATCCCAAAGTTAGCGCCAAGGTTCCTTACGATGGTGCTGGAGGCCAGGGCAATGCCATCTAGAGTAAATATATCTTTAGATAATGAGTTTCAGAAGTGTTTGGGTTTTTACACAAGAAACAAATGAGATATGTTGTAGTTTTCTAGTGACACTTTTAGTTGCATCACATAATTTGGACAATAATACTAGGGTAGGTAACATTGGAGAAATTAGCAAGAGACAGCTAGATTTTGAAAGTATTTAACTGAAAAGTCCCACCCCCTACCTTCAGGTGTCCCTCCAAAGCCACTCCCCGAAAAAAACATTTCATTCTCAATGAGTGCACCAGCAGAGTGTGTGCAGGTAGGTAGGTAGACTTGTTATGTTAGTGAGAAATGAAGGACCCAAAGGCTAGACTCAGACTCGACACAGATGTGTAGGAATAATATAGTTTATTTTGCAGCAGCTCAGGAGGGTGAGGTGGAGAGTTCGTTAGATGGAGCTGGACCGCAGGCAGGGAGGCTAGAAGTTGCCAGACAGCTGGTGACTTGATCGGAGAGGTGTCCGAGAGTCGGTGAGCAGATGAGCAGGCAGGTAGAGGAAGGACGATGTTTTCCACGGGGCGAGACAGGTAGACACATGGATGGAGGAGACGAGAGTGGAGTTGCCTGGAGCATAAAGGATTGACAAAAGTTAGACACCGTGATAGCTCACAGTCACAAGGTAAAATATCTCTCAGCGGGCTGGACGTCAGTACCGCGAAGTAGACCGTACGGTCTGGCAAAGACTGGAAGGCTGAGCTGGTGTTTTATGCTGTGAGTGGAGTTGATTAGATGAACCACAAGTGTGCAGGCAGCGGGAGCATGAGGGATGATTAGCAGGTGTGGAGAGAGAGAGAGAGAGAGATTGTCCTGGCTCGCCCCGTGGTGAGAGCTCCTAAGAGACAAGGAACAAACAAGGCAGACAAGAGACACAAGGAAGGGAAAAAACACTGGGAAACATAAGGTTGGGTGACACAAAAACCCAAACCCTGACATAGACAGGCATTCGGGCTGAATGAAATGATTAGATGGGCCTATTACAGGCCTGCGACAGTCACCGGATGTTTTTTCCCCAGAGCATTTGATTTATTTATTGCTGTTGGGATGTAAAGACAATTTCAACAAAAGCAAATTCCTTCTCACTTGGTGCCTTTATCACAACATGAGTAGTTATTCACACCAATTACCTTTGGGAAACCAGACATTTGTGTTTTCTTATTTACCTGTTCACCCTCCATGTAAAGACACCATATGTAAAGATGTGTCAAAGCAATTTTACATCCTAACACATCTGGCATAACACGGCTCAATGTTGGCTGAGAGATCCCTGACCAGTCAGGCAATTCCCTTTGAAAGAGCTGGTTTCCAGAAATCCAAGTGTTGTCAGGGCTTGAAGTGGGACCTGCTGGCCTAGTTTCTGCAGCTGCTTCTTTGTAAAGCTAGGCCCAATACAGCACAGAGATCAAAGAGAACAGCTCTTTAAGATATGCTGGTGCCTGACCATTAAGAGCTCTGTAGGTGAGGAGGAGGATTTTAAATTCTATTCTGGATTTTACAGGGAGCCAGTGCAGAGAAGCTAATATTGGAGAAATATGATTTCTTTTCCTAGTTCTTGTCAGTACACGTGCCGCAGCCTTCTGGATCAACTGGAGAGTCTTAAGGGACTTTTTCGGGCTGCCTGATAATATGGAATTGCAGTAATCCAGCCTTGAAGTGACACATGCATGGATTAATTTTTCTGCATCAGTTGATTGTATTTGAAAAGCTACCCAATTGCGAAACACCTAAAGGTGTTGAATTAGCCTGATTGTAATTGAATTTGAATGGACCATTATCTCATTGATGGTTCTGTGCAATAAACATGTAATAACACTATATGAACCAATGCCCTCATATCTGTCAGAGTGAGGCATCAGAAACAGTATCCGTTTAACTGTAATTTGTCCTACTGTTCACCCTATTAAAATACATTTCATAACATGTAATATCATTTAATAATTAAAGATCTAATGAAAAATGATTCCCAATTAAACTGTAAAAAATATTTATAATATGTCATAAGTAATATTTTGATTTATTTTACACAAACATATCAATTTCATACATTTTGAGTTTCATCCTTCTGCCATCGGAGTTTCTCGATTTCTCCAGTTTATGTGGGTAAGCTTGGGTCAGAGCTACCATGGAGGTAGGCACATTCTCCTGCTGTCACGTTAGTCTTCTATAAATCCCAAAGTTTGCGCTGAAAGTGGCATACACTGTCACTGTATCAAGCAGGAAACTCAGGAACATGAGGAAATGGGACTAGGAGAGCAGAGCTGGTGCAGTAAAGATGATTTTAATGACAAAGGTGAAAAATAGAAAAAGGCTTATGGAAGTCAGGCAGACACAGGTCAAACCAGATAAAGAAGTCCAAGACAGGCAAACAAGTCCAAAAGGGAACTGGCAAGAAACCAAATCCTACATGGCAGACAGAAAAATCCAATGTCCCAATAGAAAGATGCAGAAAGTCCCAAAAAACAATACAACAGGCTGGAAAGCTTGACATGTGGGATAAAAGACAAACTGACATTGACACAATGGAACATCAAGACTAAATACTAATACTAAATTGAGGGGAGATAACAAGACACAGGTGAAACTAATTAGAGCGGGGCAACCTATCAAAACTAGAGTAAAAGGAAACAAAGGTAGGGAGTAAAAGACAAGACAAGATCTGGGAGAACGCTTACCAAAGTAAAAACAGGAAATAACTAAAAACAAACCCAAAACCATGACAGGAATTTTGTGTCATGCAATGTTTATTAATAAGGCCCCTGGACAGATAGTCGGCAATGCAAGTTCTCACGTCCCTTCCTATTATTACAGACTGATGGCTTTTGAAAGCAACTACAAACATACTTCCAAAAATCATGTTCATCAGGCGTTGAAAGGTCACTGGTGCATTCCGCAAACCAAAGGGTATCACTGAGTATGAATACAACCCAGCATGTGTAATAAACGCAACAATTTCTCCTGCCCGTTCTGACAACAGGACCTGCCAGGATCCCTTCAGCATGTCAGGCTCAATGCTAACCAAGGGTGCTGGAGCAATGAGGTATAACATCAGCCCACACCCAATTCCCCCGCTATTTTATTACCAAAAGTCATTGTCACCCCATCCATGGTCAGAGCCAGATGCACACTGACAGCCATCTCACCCTGACACATATCATAAAACAACATTTGTTTATGCAGAGGTACAAGCAGCACATTTAACCCCATTTCAAGCATTGGTATATAAGAATCCATGTAGGTCTCCTCTGAAAATGGTAAGGCTGATGCTAAAATGAATACATCAAAATCATCAGTGTCATGCAATGTTTTTAGGTGCACTCTCTCATCACTTTCTACCAAAGAAACAAAACCTTCAGTGATGACTAGACGGACTAGACGCTTGCGGCTTCAACTCACCACCTGAAGTCGCCAACACCTGCTCAGAAACCGGCGCAACAAACATTGCTGGCTTGGGATTAAGAATACCTCCAACCTGCTTAGTCCTCAATTTGAAAGTTCTTCTCTCTTCTTCACTGCCCTCGTTTATGACAATAATTACAAATCTTGTCAGGCTCATCTCCTTCATTTTTATGCTCCAGCCCAAGATGTCTTACTGAATGACCATACCAGGCACCGCAGGCAGAGAAATTTTCCCTGTGTCCGCCACCACCCCATGCAATAAGATACCAACTATCCACACCATGAGTCAAAACAAAATCATCATCCATGTAAGTTGCAAAACGCTCCGGAACTGAATTTTTAAAATGGGCTAGAATCATCAAATCACACAGTGCAGATGACACAGGGTCATCCTCAGCTGTGTTACACCAACGATAAAACTGAGTGGACATGTCATGTGCAAACTCCAAATGTGACTTTCCAACCCCTAAACTGTTGGCGATAAGCTTCAGGTACAAACTCATACATGAAAACAGCAGATTTTCCCACAACATATTTCAAACCGGCCACTGTCCAGGGTGTACCCCGCCTAAAGCCCTAAGCCACTGGAATAGGCTCCAGTCACCCGCGACCCCTAATGGGAACAAGCGGTAGAAAATGACTGACTGACAGACTGATATTTCAAACCATCGCCGTTACTCAAAGAAGAATAAGCTCCCTAAGCACTTAACACACTTTGCAAGATTAACATGCGAGTGGAGTCAGACCACCCCTGTGCTTCAGCTAGACGCTCAAACATTGAGAAGAAAGTTTCAGGATCTAGGAACTAGCCTCAAATTGCTCAAATCACCAGACTCTCCTGCAGTGCTGCTTGGGATTATCAGTAAGCAAAACATCAGCAGCAGCCTTCCCCTCCCTGATCAAAGTCAGTTTTTGGCTCTGCAGTTGAAGTTTTACATGTTTGGTCTCTTGTCTCAGTTTCTCAACTTCCAGTACTTTCTCCAACTCAATACCCTGTTGCATCTTTTCTACTAGGTCTTCCTTCTCAGTCTCTAATTTAATGCACAACAAGAGAAACTGTTTTTGCTGTTCAAAAGTGACTAGTGACTACCAGCACTAGGACTCATCACCGGCGGAGTCGAGTCCACGGAGAAAGGAACAGCTTCTGTGCTGCCCAACACTTTCATCTTTAACAAATTCATTTTCACTGTGTCTTTAACTCTCTCACCCACATCAACATTGTAAAAATTTACCGTTTTAACCAACATTCCTTATGCATTCATCCAAAAACTCCTCAGCTGGTGCCTCTACAAATGCTTTTACTTCCTCCACAAATATTCACAACCACACAGGAGAACAAGATAATGCAATGTGTGAAGGGCCACCAGTACACACAAAAGACAGATTCACCTTCCAAACGGAGCTTCCCCGCTATCTGACTACCTCAACATGAATCTAGCTGCATAACTCCCCTCTAGTCTTCATGAGGCGTGGTAGTGAGTACTTTCCCACTAGCAGCCCATTTGGCCGGGAGAGGCAACCAGAACATTGGCAACCACCTCAAAACCACAGATGTACTCCTGAGCAAGTTTTGGGGAGAAGGGAAAAATCTGAATCAGAATCAGAATCAGAAATACTTCATTAATCCACGAGGGGAAACCCTTTGTAACAGCAGCTCACTATCACGTCAGTGCACACAAGAACGGAAGTACTAACCAAGGCAAAAAGCAAAAATATAGTACACAATAATACAGGTAAGTACAAAGTGGGAATAAGTATACATTTAAAATTTAAATAAGTGTAAGGTACAAAGTGGGTTTACCGGTTAAGGTTAATTTTACAGTATAAAGTAATGCATGAACTGTCAAGTTACTTGTGGCTTAATAACAATAAATAATGGGATGGAGGATATTGCACAGTTGTACTAGAAGTATAAATAAGTATCACAAATTAAATTTAAAACAGGGTGTATTGCACAGTAGTTTAAGCATCGAATATTCCCAAATGATGTCCAGTTCATGATCAGTGTCGACTAACACTTAGAGGGAGGAGTTATAGAGTTTGATGGCCACAGGCAGGAATGACTTCCTATGGAGCTCTGTGGTGCATTTTGGGAGGATGAGTCTTCCGTTAAAGGTACTCCTTTGCTTGTCCAGCACGTCAT
>WNGW01000012.1:1161416-1201019 GCA_011952105.1 Coreoperca whiteheadi | reverse complement strand
GTGTGTGCCTGAGTGTTTGTGCACATGCACAAATCAATGTCAGTATTTTTGTGTACTGTACATGTATGGGTGTCTGTGTGTGTACCTGCCACTGATGTACATAATCCCATGTTAAAATAATTCTAATAATCTAAGATGTTTTCTAACTGTAGCATAATGCATTATAACAGTTTGGAAAAACTCTCCCCTGAAAGGGGAACGCTCCTCAGTTCTGATAACATTAATGCAAATCCATAACAAGCTATGCCAAGAACATTAAAATATATTATTTACTAATTCATTGTTATAGTAAGTCATCGTGAAAATTTGTGAATGGTGGAGCTGATGCTTATATATACAATATACAAACATTGTTACAGCTTGGTTTTGACAGCACGTAAAAGGAAAAGAGGACCCAAACGCAGACAGCTCTTGGAGGATGATGAGTGAGATATTTATTTAATAATTACTAGCAGGCAGATCCCATGAAAGCAAAATCCAAACAGGCAGGCAGACTGAACAAACACTAACTCATGATGATGAACTGACAGTGAACAAAGGGAAAACAACAACTTAAATACATTCAGGCAGGGGAGACAACTAGACACAGGTGAACACAATAACACAGGTGGAAACAATCAGGGCAATCATACACAGGAAGCAAAACAGACACATCAGGGAACCACCAAATTACAAAATAAAAGCGGAACTACAGAACCAAAGACTAAAACCCAGACAGAACAGACATTTTCAGAATAAAACAAGACTCCACAGTACAAAGAACTCAAAACCATGACAAATGTAACGGGCTACCATGTAGTGTGGTTGTGTAAGCTCACTATAGTCCAGATAAATGCTTAATTTCCCTGATAGGTTAGAGCAGTGTTGGCCACTGCTGCCGACCACAGCCCTTTATTCTGAATTCCTATTGGACAGCTAACATGTCACCCAAAACCTCAAGTCAATATGATGTATCCATTGTCAAATAGTAAATGCCCTTTACTGTTGGCAAATGGAACTTGTTGCTCATTTTATTCCAGTCTTTTCACAGTTATTTTCTGATGCCTCATTACAATGATCACATGAAGAACTTAAACCCTAGACAAATGCAGCAGAACAGCTAGAGTATATTCTCAACTGTTGAGCAAACTCAGTCTGTACAGAAATAAGGGGCTGAGATGTTCCAGGATAAAACCAGGATATAAATGTGTATGTGAAAGTACTCGCTGTGTTTCTGTGTTCAAGGCCCTTTAAATTGTATTCTATGGTCTTTATGCATTTATGGATTTCAATTCAGACCTTAACAAAAAACAAAGATCTTGTTATCATTGGTGCTTGAGACCTTTAGATAGTTTTGCACAATTGTTTTATTATTAAAATGATTATTTTATAAGTAACAAGCAGTTGCCAAACTAAAGACTACAATCACAGCTGACTGGCAACAGGCATGGATCAGCTGGAGGTAGCTTACAAACGATGTACAACAACAGGAATAAAGGCACAGTGATCAATCTCACCTTGTTCAGTCACTGCTCTGATATGGCATTCACAACTCTGGTGTGTTGGTTGCTATGGACACCAAGTGCTCATTGACTCACTTCATATCTGCATAGCAGACCTACACAAACACTGTATTTGTCACATTCAACAAAATACATGAAGAATGACGTTACTCACTCCCAAGTTCTATCCCAGGCAGTGTGCATCTTTACTGGGAGATCTCGGTAGATTTTGACACTTGTGCTTGATTTATTTCATTAAAGCTGTCTCAAGACTTTATATTCACTTAAAATGATGTCACTTAGGCTACAAAAAAATGCTTTCATCCACAAAAACAACCAAACTTGATAAACTGATAAGCTGTGTCTTGGTGTGTTATTCCTGAGGTATGTCTTCTGTTCAGCAGTGTCAAACACACCTTTACCTCCTGCTTATGCAACGTGATTGGCTGCTGTCAGATTGAGTCAAACTATATGTTTTGTCAGAAGAATTAAGTTGATTCCCGGCACACAAAACAGAATTTGGTTTTGGGTTTGAATATCAATTCAATTAATTTTTTTTTTTACATTGTGCCAATTACTATAGACCTTTGTTCCTGTTCATGGCCTTGTTGATTTTGTTTCTCAGGTGTACCGATACCCCATCACAATTTATCACAAACAAACTTTTCATTCACTTACATTGGTTCTACCATAATGAGGCTGTTTTGCTGTATTTGTGGTTAAGGTTGTTAAAATCTGGTCTGGCTCAAACACAGTTTAGCTCTAGGATTCATCTGTTACCATCACTGCTGTCTATCTGTGTTGCCATGAAAACCTCAGCCACATACATTTGTTGTTTTGTGTCTCCTTGTGAATAATGTTATGATTTACATGGCATAGCTGACTTCAACAGAAACACCCCTACGGTCCTGGTGTCTGGACACTCGAGACAGAAATCAGAATAAACTTTTATTTTCTTGATCAGGTCTCCTCTATGTTTCAATGCCCATCCACCACATTGACCCCATATGCTTATTTTACACATTATAGGAACACCACAGTAACTATTGCATTGGTGCTGACTGTGTGCAAGTGATGCATATTAACAAACCTTGTAGGTCCCTGAGTTTCTCATGGCATTGTGTTAAGTACAAAGCTTGAGTCAGGACATGGTAAGCCTAGCTTATCATAAAGAGTGGAAGCACGGGGAAACAGCTAGCCTGACTGTCCAAAGGTTAATGCTCACTATTGGAACATATATCTTGCTTGTTTAATCTGTTCAAAAATAGAAATGTAAAAATGAGAGTTTAGTGGAAATTAAGAGCTAGAGCTAAAGAGATGCCTAAACCAAAACCTGTACTCAATGAATTTATCTGACAACCGGTGCTATAGTTGTATAGCAGATGGATAAACTGTTTTCTGTTCCACACAAAGTGTGTAAAGTGTGAGTGTGCAAAGCTGAATGCTATGTTGGTAATGCTTTAGATTATGGCCAGTAATTCTTCCCAAATTTATAGTGTAATATTTTTAACCTAGTAGGTCATATAAGAATATGTACGCGTTAGTTAGAAAACACCTACACTACAAATTATTTTTAAGTTCTTACTAAATGTTTTTACTTTTAATGTTGTCATGAACTGGAAACAGTTAAATTCAGAGGGGTTCCTTACATTTAATGTATCAGAAACATTCATTTGGAATCCCTGTAGTTTACTGATTATTCTGTGAAACAAATTATTTGGCCAAAAATAAGAAAAGGCATATGATTGATTTGGTTAACTCAAACACATGAAAAAACAACATGGTATGCAGAAGGCAAGTAAAACAACTATAAGGCATGTACGAGACTAATGAGAAAGGAAGTATAAAGTAAAGAAGGAAGGAAGCCATTTCTTCCAAACCGGAGACGGAATGCATTCCATTGCAAATTGTCAACTTGGCCGTGTAGAGTGTGAGAATTCGATCTGATAAAAGGTTTTTGACGTCATCCAAGTCAACAGATGATGACCAGACGGATAATGTCCAAATCAACATCATAGACTTTCTGATAGGGAAATGAGCTTTCTTTGTTGAGCCTAACGCTGAGTGGCTCCCTCTGTAATGTTTACAACATTGATACCAATCAAACTTTAGGCATCACTCCAAACATCCCGCCTGGATGCCACTGTTTTCCAGGCTCACATGCAAGTGCACAATGTCAACACAGTTTTATCTTTCCCTGCAAAATCTAAACACCATGTGCGCTCAGCAAATGCATGACCAACACTGCTCACAGAAAACATTAGCTTAATCATAATTCACCATAAATTTACTTTTTGCTAATGCTGTGTGATCTGGTCATTCCATGAGGCAGGCTGCAGTCCTAGTAGATCCAGCACTGTTTCTTGAAGCCTGGTGTACTTCAAGAAAATGCAACTGGATATTATGCTCATTAAGCTCTGTACATGCAGTCTTCATTGGGAAAAAAAACAATGCTGTTTGAACAGGTAGCGACTCTAAAACCAAAACAACTTGAATCGATCAATTTGATGACCAACATCGTGAAAGAGATGGAAACTTAAGCAGTGGAGTGATTGGAAATACATTTTCAAGACACATATGACTCAAACCACTCAAAACATATTACTCAAGATGAAGGGAAATGTTATTGCTGCGTGGATTATGTTCACTAACAATACTGTATGTACCACAAACAAGTCATACGGATGTGGTCAGGGTGGATGGTGTGCATTCAAAGCAAACTTGGAATTGTTTCCAATTTATGCCACTTTTTGTTCTACTCCACTACAATTCAAATTAAGATTTTACATTAAAAAAGCTTATAAAATACAAAACATCGTTGAAGATTAAACCAGTGGTTCCCAATCTTTTTGCCATGTGACCCCTTACAAAAATAATTGTGTTTAGTTGGAGCCCCTTGTCACATTTCAGATGTCTAAGGGCTGCAAGCAGTTCCACCAAAGAAAGAATTTCACTCTGAACTTCTCAGATGTTTTTAAAAAAATGACTATTCTAGGCCCAAAGAGTTAAAATTAAAAAAAATTCACAAAAAGGAAACATTAAAGAAAAGTAAAAAAGTTGAAGTGTAGCAGAACTTTGTTTTTTCATCTGTATAGCCCCATTAATCATCTTACAACCCCTCACATTTACCTTGTGACCATTTAGAAGGGGACCTACCCCTAGGTTGGAAACCACTGCCCCAACAACAACTACCCAACTTCGTCCAGTTACAAAACTAAAATGCTACTTACGCATTAATGGATTGGTTTTAACAATCTTATAATTTCATATATAATATTCTATCAGTCACATGGGTCATTATTCTAAAGAATGAGTACTTTTACTTTTTATATTTTTAGCACATTTTGTTGATAATACTTTTTTACTTATATTTAAGTAAGATTTTGAACACAGGACTTGCATTTGGTAATGGAGTATTTTTAGATTGTTTTATTGGTGTGCTTCTACTAGAATGTGAATAGTTCTTTCACCACTGTTCAATGTGCAGGACCGGGTTTCCTACCCAGAGACCTACATATGGTTAGGTTTAGACATCAGAAGCATTTTGAAAAGATCATGTTAACAAAGTAAACTTGTCGTGTTTCAAGTCACCAATGAATTTTTCTAAATTAGACCTATTAGAACTATGAGTGCCCTAAACCGAACTATGAAAGTTTACCATGCTTTAATAAATTAAATACATTGACAGTGACCATTTTTCTGAGCTTTGACAAGTCTATGACAACAACCCCGATGATGCCTGTGTTTCAAACTGAAAGGTATGGAGTTTGAAAG
The DNA here is from genome assembly GCA_011952105.1 of Coreoperca whiteheadi. Classification (NCBI taxonomy): domain Eukaryota; kingdom Metazoa; phylum Chordata; class Actinopteri; order Centrarchiformes; family Sinipercidae; genus Coreoperca; species Coreoperca whiteheadi. Next base: position 1,195,764 of record WNGW01000012.1, on the reverse strand, counting down.
ACACGGGTGTTTAGTTCACAGGGAGTGTCTAATGAAAGGTGTTATTGGTTGCATCATGGACATTGTAGGATCCAGTGTTTTTGGAACTTGACCCATACTAGGGATTAAAAGTCCTGATATTTTGGCCTCTCCTGATTTTGTCCATTCTGTCTATACTAGTTCCTTAACTTTAAGGATGTGTTATGTCCCCCAGAACTTGAAGGAGTCAGAGTAGAACTGAAAATGAAAGTGATTTTCAGCTCATCTTGACACTTGCAAACATAAAGATTACATACTTGGAGTCGTGAGGAGGTGCAGAGCCTCATAGAAATTCAGTCTGATGATGAAGTATATGATGACCGGGGGCTGTTTCAGAAAGGAGGTTAAGTGAATACTCTGAGTACGTTAAACCTGAAATAAGGGGAACTCTAGGTTTTCTGTTTCAGAAATGGAGGTATGTTAAACCCGAGAAAGTGGGGTAAGTCAAGCCCTTTTCTGAAAGAGAGGTAACTTATACTCAGAGTCAGTGAACCAAACCTGGTCAGGAGCAGGTTTTCTTCTCTAAACCCAGAGTTTCTCTCGGTCTCCTCCCCTTTTTTAAAGAGGAAGCGGTGTTTAAATACCTCATTCATTCTTTCATTGCGCACATTTCTGTCACACATAAACCATCAAGGTGATAAAATGTCATGTCCTTTTATGGGCGATCCGGTAGATGAAGAGGCTGCATTAATTCGTCGAGTTACATTTACGTCGGGAGTGGATTTTTTGTCATTACCCTATGCATTTTTATTTGAGTGGTATCGTTTTTCTTTACAGTCAATTAGATACATCCATAATCTCATCCATCCTTACATTAGTAACATCTTCATTAGAGATGCGGGCAACAACAGGGAGCCAATGTAACCTAACGAAGAGAGGAGTTACGTGCGCACTCTTCGGTTCATTGAAAACGACTCATTCCGCTGTGTTTTGGATCATCTGCAGAGGTTTGGTTGTGCAAACAGGCAGTCCAGCCAGTAGCGCATTGCAATAGTCCAGTTTGGACAAGACAAGAGCCTGAACTAGGACTTGTTGAGACTGCTGAGATAGGAAAGGTCTGTTTTTCCTGATGTTGTAGAGGATGAATCTACAGCACGTACAGGCATGCAGAGATGCGAGCAGAGACAGTTGAATCGTCAGGTTGAAACGACAAGTGGAGCTGCGTGCAGTGATAGGAAAAGCCATGTTTCTGAATGACCGAGCCGAGGGATGCTATGTAGATGGAGAAGAGTAGCGGTCCAAGCACCGAGCCCTGCCCGAGAGGTACGATTTGAACCATTGCAACGCGATTCCAGAGACACCCATAGCACTGAGAGAGTACAGGAGGATGTGGTGATTAACTGCGTCAAAGGCAGCAGACAGATCCAGTAAGATAAGTACAGATGACTTGGATGTTGCCTTTGCCAGTCTCAGGGCTTCGGCAACTGAGAGCAGTGCGGTCTCCGTGGAATGGTTGCTCTTGAAACCAGACTGGTTGCGGTCCAGGAGGTTATTCTGTGTGAGAAAGAAAGAGAGCTGGTTGAACATAACTCGCTCCAGAGCTTTGGCAATGAAGGGAAGGAGGGAAACTGGTCTGTAGCTTTCTAATAACGTCGGATTGAGAGGGGCTTTCTTCAGTAGCGAAGATGGACGTCATCAGTGCAGACAACAAGCCCCTAGTCAAGGCCAGAGCGACATTAGAGATGATGAAATTCCAGGAGACAGCAAGGTGCAGCACTGAAGTAGAGGCCAAAGTTGTTGACATGTCCCAGACAAAGAAACCCAAGACATCCTTGGGAAGTTTCTTTAAACAGAGAGGAGCAAAGAGTGATTGCTTTCTGACCCTTAAGGATACTGTGGAAGCAGAGTAAAACTACCTGCTAACACCTTCCATAGAAAATAGGAAGATCCACTTGCATGGTGGAAAACCAAAATAAAGCTTTTCACAACTCACCAAGCTTGCCTGCAAGTATCATGCACAGGTGTGAGAAAGAAATGTTAAGATTTATTTATCTGCCAGGTACTCTGTTAAGAAAGAAACCAGATATTATACAACTGAAAAGTTTAATTTAATCTTTATTTCTTTAGCCATGATGACCAACACTTTGTTTTATTTTGGCACAGTTTCTAAGAAAAGTTGATTTAGAAAAAGTTTTTGAAACAAAATGGTACTGTGTTTAAGTTGATATTGTTATTTATTACAAGATCAGTTTAGCTTATTACAAGTATTTGTTTTATATCAAATATCAATTATATTTATTTAAATTTGTATTTTTGTAAACTACTCAGGGGGCTGGTGTGTAGCCTTGCTTTTCTTTCTTTAAAATTCAATTTTTTTTTTAAAGATGTTTACGATTTAAGAGGTATGAGATTGTGGAATAAAAACTTAAATTACTTATTTTGTCATGTTAATGCCCTTATGTGATAATGAAGCTTCTTCCTTAGTTTCAAGTTCTCTTTTAACCTAGAATACAGAGATATAGCCTCCTGTAATCTCCTGGATCCCTTCTAGACACCATCACATCATTCATTACCCTTATTTTAGGGTAAACAACATGCATTATTAATATCATGACGTGTTATCATTGACTTTATTCTTGATTGATAGAAGAGTATAATATCAATACAATGGACTCATGGGGACCAGTGTATGAAACTACCTAATTTCCCATTTCCTAGTAGTCTGGTGAGCACACCTTCTTCTGTGTATGGTGCGTTAAAAACCATTTGTATAGCACTGAAGTTCAAGAAAGGATGGTTCACACTCAAATAAAAAAGTCTTCAGAGTAAAAAGTATTTTTTCAGCTTTTTTTGTTATTTTTATTTTCCATGCAGAGGCACTCCCCTAGAAAGTTATCCCAATCATTCTTGAATTATTAATTATTTTCAAAATACAGCTATTTAAGTATTCTGGTGATAATTTCTGTATGTTTTATATCATAATATATATCGTAGGAAAAAAAATATCGCAATGTCAGTTTTTTCCAATATTGTGCACTCCTAATCTGCACAATAAAGAAATTAGACGTTATGGTGACGAATAATGGTAGCATATGCAGAGAGAACAGTATTGGTCCAGGAATTGATCCTTGAGGTATGCCACATGTTGTCTTTGCAGTTGAAATAGAAATTTTGTATTTGACAGAAGAACCATTCCAGGGCCATTCCAGTAATGCTCACCCAATCCTCAAGTCTATTAATTAGCGTAGGCTGATCGATGGTGGCAAATGCTGCACTAAGGTCAAGCAGCACTAGTATAGATTAGTGTCCAGAGTCTGCTGTCATTCATTAATCATTTGTACCCTTAGAAGTGCTGTTTCGGTGCTATGTAACTTGTGAAATCCAGATTGAAATGTCTCTAAAATGCTGTTGTTATTAAGCACTTCCAGAAGTTCTTTTAAAACCAGTTTATCAAGCATTTTGGAGATGTAGGGCGATTTTGAGATAGATAGAGATATAAACTCTTTTTAAACTAATAGATCAAGGCCAGGCCCTTTTAACAGTGGCTGAATACAGGCTATTTTCTAATAATCTGGAGAAAGAACACATGCAGAGCAAAGAAAGCGCTTTAAAAATTGGAGCAGACTAGGGCCTATTTCCCCCATTACTTCTCTGAACAATTTAGCAGGAATGATACCCCTAAGTTTCCCTATGAACAGGCAGGGAACTATCTAGCAGATGAGAACATGGAGAAGGAAGAATCATGGGAGAAGTAGGAGGGGAAAATTTGTCTCCAATTTGCTGAATTTTGTTGAGAAAAAAAAGAGAGAAAGTTCTCACAGTCAGCAGCAGATGAAACAAGGGACTAGTCCAGCGCAACGCACCAAGCTCACAGAACTCGGATCAAACTGTCAAACTACGCAGTGCTGATCAAATATGAATTCAGATTTCTGTTACTGCATTGCCCGCTTAAAATCTTTTCAGAAACACATTTTAGTGTACCGTTTAGTTGTAATTTGAGAAAGTTTGTGACCAGGCTGCCATTTTTTCCTGCTTGAAAAAAGACAAAGCACCGTTCTAGAGACTTTTTTTTTTTATTTCTAGAGTACAGGGCAGAGATTGTTTATTTCCTCCCAATATGAAGTCTCATTGTTGTTTGAAATCCGGGCGATGACAGTGTTTTTTTTATCCGCAAACTTCACAACAGAGTTGTCTCCATGTCGGGGTTGCAGTCATGGATGTACAGTGTGAACAGGAGGTGGCTGAGCACACTGCCCTCGGTTGCGCAGGTTTTGAGCACTAGAGTGGAGGAGGTGTGACCGCCAATCTGAACCATCTGGGGTCTGTTTTTGAGGAAGTTCAATATCCAATTACAGAGTGTGGTACTCAAGTCCAGAGTGATAAATTTGCCAATCAGTTTCATGGCGGAGATTGTGTTGACTGCTGAGCTGAAATCAACAAACAGCATTCTGATGTAGGAGTTGCTATTTTAAAGGTGTGTGAAGACACCTTGTGTGTAAGTGGAGGGCACATATGGAGTGCCTTGGGATTCCTTTCCAGTTTCACATCCCCTGGTAACACTACTTTTTACTAAAAAATTGAAGGACTGGTCTGCTGTATCTATAAAACATTTATCTCATGTAAACAAAAAAGTAATTACAAAGTCTTGGTTTGGACTGGAAGTGGCCTCAAATATGGCATCCTCTTTTTTTGTCAAACAATTCAGCCCATCAGCTAATTCATTATACGTTTGTTCACAGGACATACTTTACTCCTGTACGCAGGTACAGAATAAGAATGGTTGAAGATGATAAATGTAATACAGTGTATGTACCTTTTATGAAACTGGCAATTGAATGGATGTGTTCAGGACTTGGAGCTTGAAATAAAAAAAATTTAATGTGGTGCTACAGAAGTTATTTTTGTTTGTTTTGTTTGTTTGTATACAATCAATCTGTTTAACCTCAGAATATTTTCCCCAACACACAAACCGAACCAACTGGCTAGGAAGGTTCTTTACCAAGTTCACTGTGTTTACTTAGGTTCTATAAAAACCTTGCATTTAAATTCTGGATGAATAATGCGACCCAAATGAGAGATTTAGATAAAAAAATTGGGCTGCACAACTAATCGAAATATTATCAAAATCACAATATGGCCAAGTACAATATCCAAATATCAGATGCTGCAATTTTTTGATATAAAGGTAAAATGTGTGACAAAACAGCATTATGATGATGTACTGTTGCGCTGCAGAGATGCCCTGGACTACAAATCTTGTTCTCCAGTTTGTTTTGTACAGACCCCAAAAAATGTCACGTCATCATGACTTTAATAGTTTTGTCAGTGAAAATGAAAATGTTATGCCAAAATGATGATTCCCACTAATTGTGAATCATATTGCAAACGTAATATCTGTCAAAATAATAACAATATGATTTCTTTACCATATTGTGTAGCCCTACCAAAAAATCTAAAGGTCACTAATGCGGAGTGAAACCTTTTTTTAATGCAGTCACTGCTGTTTATGGAAAGGACCTCATACTGCCTTTATAAACACAGAAATATAATAATCTATCATGAATATCACAATTAATTATGATTTCAATTCCACTCTGATAAGGCCTTTGAATAAAAGCTTTATAATTTGGAACTTATGTCTTGTTTTTAAACATAATGTTATTAAATAACTTAATAATGAATGCGTCAGTAATAAGCCAGTAGCAAAAACAACCTTTTTGTTTATCCTCCTTTAGCAGGAAACTTGCTTTATGTATTTTGCTTTAGCTATATGTTTAGTACTATTTTTGTGTCTGGGGCCAGTGAATCGATGGTTTATGATAGAATTCCAGAACATAGTTATTTTGCTAAAAAGAAAAGATCATGATCATAACTACCTGTCTGAACCAAAAATAGAAAAATAAAACCCAAGTAAAAAATCATAGCTTTTCTCAAATGTATTGGGAAGACGATTAGCTGTAAACCCAAAACGACAATGACCCAAGCCAAGTTGTATTACTGGCTTATTACTGCTCTATAAAGCATTAGTAGTTAATTTATTAAACATTAATAAAGCATGCTTTAAGTATCAGAAGTAGTACCACAATTTCTTATGCGGGTAACAAGTGAATTTATTAAATAGACAAATTTAAAAAGGAAATACTGTAAATGAGGCAATCTAAAGGTGTAGAAGAGATGATATGCGACCCTGTGTTTCTCATTTTAGGAGCAATGTGCTCAGTTACGAATTAAGAATTACATTTGTATGGAGACATCTGGATCTCAGCAAGGTTATAGTGAGCTGAAAACCTTACAATATCAGTAGCTTAATATCAGTAGCTTATAGCCTATAGATATAGACCTAACCTATATCCCTATTTAGTCTGTTAGCTCCAGCTGAATCATTTCCTGTAAGTTTTGCTGTTATTGTTTAGCACTTTCTAACATGGGGCCTCTGTTTGTCCTGTCAACCTGAAAGGCAAAAGTAGACCTCACCCACCCTACTAGTGCATGCCAACGTAGTTTTAGATACACCGTCTGTTCTGAATCATTCAGTCATGGTACCCACCATCTAAATATTTTTTAAAAATGAAAATGTTTAACAAATTCTTGAAAAAATCCAGAGAGAATATTATGGCCAAAGCTTTCTATTCACCAATACAATCATATACCTGTGTATGGAAAATCCAAGTAAGTGGTGCTTTGTGACTGTTACAACTGTCCTGAGTTACAATAAGTCAAAACATTAAAAAGGATACAAACACAAAATGTCTCATTTTTAACAGCATGGCTCCACTGACAACGTTTGCAAAGTCTTTGGTCACATTCAAATGTGTGATGCTCTGTGAAGGGACTGCCGCTGCTGCCGATTATGCTGCTGAGAAGTTTGATCTGATGGAGTCCTCTCGCAACTGACGGTGCTTCCCAGCGTCGCACTCTTCACTATGTGTGCGTCGCTCGATGGTAATCCTGTAGTTTTTTCTGCACAGGAATGAATCACAGTAAAGGAAAAATCTTGTTTTTTCGTTTTCAAAATCATTCCTTTCAGTTATCATAAAATCTTACTCACTAAAATCACGGTTTGGGAAGCAATGGCTAGACCAGTGTTTTATTACTTGTTTGGTAGTAAAAAAATTATCTAAACTGTGTTTTAAAAGTCCATTAAATTTTACAAAATTACTCTTTTTTTCAGCTTTAACTTACAGCACATGTAATGTACTTACATAAACAGCTGCGTGCATGCAGTTTTGTTCTATGCAATACACAAACATTTGGGCATGCTCATTTTTGCTGTCAATTCCAAATAAGAGGTTTAGATAATATGGGTCAATTGAAGGTCCACTTCCAGTGTGATTGGGACACTAGTCCCTCGCAATGCTGGACTGCAGTGTCATTGCATCCTCACTTCTCAGCGGTGAGGTTGGTGATAAATACCAATAGAAAAGAACCGAAAACTATGTAAACAAGACCTAAATTGTAAAATCATTTTATTCAAGTCATCAATTTTTGTCCTCCAACCCATACGACCACATAGGTCGTTTGTTCTTACCCTCTAAAGTCACGTACGTAATGTTATGTAACTTAAAACTTTTAATGTCAATGATGACTGTTGGTTTCACACTATGGAGGACTGAAAGTGCCAGAATGAAATAAATAAATACACCATTAAATAATTACTTAAATGTGTCTTTAAATAATTAAAATACCAATTATTTCAATATTTCCATTTCCATTTCACGATTTACAGTTACATTTCACGATTTACATTTACATTTCGTCATTTACATTTACATTCCATGGTCCTGTGTTGCAGTGCTTCATGAACTGTCAAACTGTCAAACTCGCCCATCAAAGTTGGTAGGCGGATCCTAAGGCCTGACTGGTTACCCTGCGCATCAAGTCAAGACAAATCAATTCCAGATAATGGATCGATGCAGAGCTACTTCCAATACACTGGGTGGCGCTCTTCGCCTCTGACGTTGGTTTAGATAACTATTAAACTACACTTTACCGCCAAGTCGGCTCTGCTAACCCCTAACGCCAGGACAAAATGGCTAAAAGTTGCCCGGAGCTGCTGCGAGAAGCAGCTAATTTAATAGAAGAAGCTCCGGTGGCTCAGTCGCAGCAGAACCCTGCCGCTTTAGCGTCAGCTAGTAGTGGCACTTCCCGTTGAGGCTGCCAGGCAACTGTTGCTGTTATCGACGAGGATGGACAGGATCAGGAATGAGGACATCAGAGGGACAGCTCATGTTAGATGTTTCGGAGATAAAGCCAGAGAGGCCAGATTGAGGTGGTTTGGACATGTTCAGAGGAGAGACTGTGAATATATTGGTAGAAGGATGCTGAGGTTGGAGCTGCCAGGCAGGAGGTCTAGAGGAAGACCAAAGAGGAGATTTATGGATGTAGTGAGAGAGGACATGAAGTTAATTGGTGTGAGTGAAGAGGATGCAGAGGACAGGGTTAGATGGAGGCGCATGATTCGCTGTGGCGACCCCTGAAAGGGAACAGCCCAAAGGAAAAGAAGAAGAAGATGAAATATAAATCATTAAATCATGAAATGTAAATGTAAATCGTAAAATGTATATGTAAATATTGAAATAATTGGTATTTTATGTATTTAATGACACATGTAAGTAATTATTTAATGGTGTATTTATTTATTTCATTTTGGCACTTTTAGTCCTCTATATAACACGGGTCACGAACCGTGCTCTCGTGGGTAAAAGTCCTTCGTTTGTTTCATCCATCCACACCACTACCTCTAAAAGCAGACTTTCTCATTCTTCATACTACGTCACTGGACATCCTCCTTTGCTCCCGTCATAATTACCATGACCACTAGAGGTTGGATCCTACAATAAAAACGACCTATATAGAAATTTTTCTGGTAAGGACAGTCTGCAATTTTTACAGTCAAAAATACTGTCAAAGTAACTTTCAAATGTATTCATAATTTATAATCTTAAAGAAATAAAAGAGCCTTGTAGCCTTTGAGTGGGAGGGCAGGTTTAATTGAAGGCTGAGCCAGCCAACAGCATTTGACAGACAGTAGTTGAATGCGACAATATTACATAGAAGATAAATGTCACCTATTGTTACCTGAAAAAGTAGAATGCTATAAGCATTGCAGTTCCCAGAACAGCTCCCACTATGACTCCCGTCAAAGCTGATACTCCTAGTCCACCTGTTTGGTAGAGCAGTTATTGGTAAAAAAATGTACTCCATCATACATACATACTGTAGATAACATACAAATTCTAAGTCAAATGTCACAGGTTTCAGTGAACAGTAGTGTTTACATGATTTGTCCGGTATCTCTGTGTGTGCTTTATATCTTCCTCTCAGCGTGAAATGGTCAGTGTTGAAAGCAGGCAGCAGCTGAAAGGTTCCATTTACACCAAAGTAGTTGGCCACCACCTGTAAGTTAGTATACCATATTATTATCATCATCTAGTTGAAATTCCAAAGCACATTCATCATCTCTGCCTGTTACGGTAGATGTTAGCACCATGGCCATAGCTCATCACAAGGCTGGAATTTTGCTTCTTCTTACCTCATATGTTCCTGCCTCAACATTGGTCATGGCCATTAATGAGAAGTCTCCGTTTCTGTCACCATTGACGTCCATCGATACCTGGCCAGCGATTCCTGTCCACCAAAATGAAAATAAGGAGAACTTGATTTAGCTACAACCCCCAAGAAAGTAGAGGAAAAAGATTCTCTGCCACTATAAAGTAATATTTCAGGGACATACTTAACAAGTACTGTAATGTCATTCCAGGGACTATAATCATGTTTTAAAAATTACACACACACACACACACAGAGATATAGTACATGTGTATATGTATATATATATATATAAAAAAAATAAATAAAAATCCCCCTTTCAGCCCCCTGGTGGGGTGATATGTGTCATCCTCAAGCTCGGGTCCTCTACCAGAGCGGTGGGAGTTTGAGGGTTCTGCTCAGTATCTCAGCTGTTCCTAAGACTGCACTCTTCTGGACAGAGACTTCAGATGTTGTACCTGGAATCTACTGGAGCCCCTCTCCCAGTTTGGGGGTCACAGCCCCCAGTGCTCTGATTACCACTGGCACCACTGTTACTCTCCGCATCTTTTCTAGCTCCTCTTTCAGCCCGTGGAATTTTTCTAGTTTCTCGTGTTCCTTCTTCTTGATGTTGCTGTCGCTTGGGATTGCTACATCTGTCACAACTGCCACCTTCTGCTGTTTGTCAGATGGATGTCTGGTTGGTTAGCCATTACCAATTTGTCAGTCTGGATCTCAAAGTTCCACAGGACCTTAGTTCAGTCATTCTCAACTACCTTAGGAGGGAGGTGTCTTCCATGATGACCTTGGGAATTCCAGCCCATACTCGTGGCAGATGTTTCTGTACACTATGCCAGCCACTTGGTTATGACTTTCCAAGCAGAAAGGCGCAATACAAGTACAAACCATTTATTTCAAAATGCCAAATGTATTTCCATCTGTTATATTCAAATTAAGGAGGCATGGTTATCTCAGTCTCAGAGCAGAAAGACAGAAAAGGAAACAGCTTCGGAGAAGACGGAGACCAGTTTGCAGTTTCACAACAAGACAGGGAATCATACAGAAAGTACTAGCTAACGGCATTCAACGATTACTTTTTAGCAACAATAAATGTTATTTGTAAATCAGGAAACTCCATACATTACTTAGTTGAGGCAGAGCAGGAGTGCCAGGAGCAAACCCTCCAAGAAAACTATTTCATTAATGTATTCCCTGTCGTTTCGTCAAACTGGACTCCATCTTCTCTGAGGCTGTGTCCAGTCTCGCAGCTCTGTGGGATAACCACTCCCCCTTATTTGAATATAACCAATAACTGTGGCATTACAAAATAAAAGTCCAATTACCTATTTATTTATGTATTTATTAATTGAACAATATTGACTAAATAATTTATTTCATGGCCATATTTATAAAATTCACAAGCATATTTATTTAATATCGACTAAAATGGCATTCCATAATATTACATCACTATGACACTGATGTGGCGCGGTCATCACTTTGTGTTAGCAGTGTGTTTTACCTTCAAAAGTTCTGTTCCACATGAGTGTGGTGATCTCTGTTCCATTCTTCTTACTGTATCCATTTTTCATGGCTTCATGCAAGGCAATGGCATACAGCAATATGGCATCATGGAATCCCTCAACAAACATGTTGACCTAAAATGGAACATAGTCATAAATCGGAAGTGACTGTACAGTAGTGCTTTGGATAATTGATAACTTACAGGTGCTGGTCATATAATTAGAATATCATCAAAAAGTTGATCTATTTCACTAGATCCATTCAAAAAGTGAAACTTGTATATTGTATTCGTTCATTCCACAAAGACTGATATATTTCAAATGTTTATTTCTTATTAATTTTGATGATAATAATTGACAACTAAGGAAAATCCCAAATTCAGTCTCAGAAAATTTGTATGTACGGTGACACAATCCTGGCATTGTCAGTGGGGCTCCATGGGAGAAGGCTTTCTAATTTAATTTTCTTAGCCCCTTCCAGACAAAATTAGCATATTTGAACCCTTTCGTTCACTACAGTGAACAGATATTTGGAAGCCATTTTGAACCATGTTAGTTATAGTACCATGTCCCAACAACCACGTGGGGAACTCCCAAAGCATTAGCTACAACTCCATTTGATTATTATCTTCATGTCCGTTTGTCATTTTAAGATATTGCATCATAAATTCAAAATAGCGGAGGGAAGAGTAGATGCACCTCAGTACCTCAGGAATAACTGTTAAGTCCTTTTATTCTCAGAAAATCAGACAGGTTAAAAAAAAAAACTATTTTTCAAGTAAATAAGATGTTAGAAATACTTTAATCCAGATTTTAAGGATATTTTTCTTGTACATTTTGTTCTGTGACTGAATATACATCTGTCCACTCCAGTGGACATTATGCACCATGTAGATTCTGCCTTATTTTGTATGTTTCATTTAAAATTATGATATAATTTGCATTTGAATAGCTTTATGTGTATTCATACCACTTGCTCTTAGTAAATGTTTTAGTTTCAACTTTTTATTGATGCATGTGCAAAGCAAAGAGGGTACCACAGTCAATAATGGAAAGGTACACAACACCAAGGGATTTAAGAATAACAGAGAAACAACACAATAACCCAATAGTGCATCCTCCCACCCCCGCCTGTCTGCCCAAAAATATTGACCACAGAGACAGTAGACTGTAAAACTATTCAATAGCCAACATTTTTCTTGCATCTGTGGTCAATTCAGAAAGTTTTACTTGTATGACCGGGTGTGTGGTCATACAAGATATTAGACAATGTAAGTCTGATAATATGTCAAAAAACGGTTACCACCTCTTAAAGAATAAGGCTGCTGACCCTTTGAGTGTGAAGTTGATTTTCTCCAGTCACCCGCGACCCCTAACGGGAACAAGCGGTAGAAAATGAGTGTAGAGGTGGAGTGGGAGATTTCCAGGATAAGAGTATCCTTCTTTTGGGCCAGGAGCATTAGGAAAGTGATCATGTCGAACACAGCAGCGCTGCAGGGGAGTGGGACTCTAGGCACTGAAAATGACTAGCAAAGGGCAACCATCAATTGGAATATTTGACTCCTCCAAAATAGAGCTTTGAGCAAGACCAGAACATGTGTAAAAGGGCTACAGGGCAGCAGGACACATTGGGCTAATGTTATGGTAGAATTCTGCCCAAGGAGCATTGCACAGATAGGCACTATGTGTCAGTTTGAGCTGGATCAGAGTGGTTGATCCTACGTAAGGCATTGGACCACCATTCATCAGTCAACTCCACTCCGAGTTCTGACTCCCATTTACTTGTAGTCTTGCAATCAGAATATCTATTCATGGACATAACGCTACTATAAATGTTGGAGATTCATTTTCGAGAGGTGTGCAACAGTTTAATAACGTCTTTCCAAACCAATTCAAGGGGACAAGGTGGAAATGAAGCAAACTGAGATTGTAAAAAATAATAAATCTGAAAGTAGTGGAAAAGGTCAGAGCTAGGCAGGCGATATTTAGGACTTCTGCTCGGAGACTACAGAGAACTCCATCCTCAGAGAGGTCTTTAAATGTGTTAATTCCTAGCCTGCCCCAGTTACAAAAAGTTGTGCCTAGAAGGGAGGGAGTGTTGATTACAGGCACTAGTATGGAGGCCGGGAAAAACGCAAAAGCAAACAACAGGGGATGTCCGATTGATTTATCTGAGAGGCTAGCTTGTTACTAGTTTGACATTTGCTTTTCTGGAAATTCATTTTGTACCCGGAGAATGAGCGAAATTCTTCCAGGATTGACACTACTTTACAGACAGAGGAACCTGAATGGCTGAGATAGAGTAGGAGGTTGTCTGTGTATAATGACACCCTATGCTCAACACCAAAGCAGACAATGCTCTTTAGGAGAAGTTAGACATGAGTTTAACATTTAACAGTCGCTGAATATTAGAGAATGAATAGAGGCCTTTGACACACCAATCTTATGCTCAAGGGAAGGACATTTTCCATTTGTCTGGCAAGAACCTTTACTAAAATGTTGTGTTAATTACAGATCAAACTTATGGGCCGATACGACCCGCAGAGTGTGGGGTCCTTGTCTTTTTTCAAGTCGGCTAATAAATTGGAGCAGAGATTTTCCAGGTTGTCTGGTAGCGTCTTAGAGGTAGCATTAGCATCTCCAGCTAGCCAATGTGCTGTTAGCACATTGCTAGTTGCTGATCGACACAGCTCTGAATTTTAATGTGTTTTGAACACTGCACTGCGTTAAATGTCACTTCCTGTGTCCACTATGTGGCGCTATTGAACACCCACTATTTAAACATCATGTTCCTGTATATCATGTGAACGCCACACCTTGAAATTTTCATGCAACTCAAACGTTGATTGCCACACAAGGCTTACTTCCTGTTGCCAATAGGTGGCACCATGACTATTATATGGGATCACAGCCTGCAGTTGTATAGCACCTTTTGTGTGCAAGTGAAAAAATTGTGCATGCAAGTATCTGAATGTGTAAAACTGTTTTGCAACTGTAGAAATATTTTGTGTATCTGTAATTAAAATATATAAGGAATATTTTCAACTGTGAGGTTTCACACAGTCTGAGAGACGGACATACAAATGTCCTATCTTTGTATGCGACACTGAAGTTACAAACTCCAAGCACGAATTTTGACCCTGTGCTGACTAGCCAATCAGCACGTTGCCCACTGACCATGCAATCAGAGGAAGTCAAAAACTGTCCAATCAGGGGGCAAAATGTTCTAGCGCATTCTGGTTGCTACGTCGTCCATCTGTTGTATGCTGGACTCAACATGGAGGAGCCGGAGGCGAACCTTTCTGGGTTAATTAGCACGGAAAATTGAATTTACATTGTAATTAACTAGATATATCAAGACAGCTGCCCATGCATCCCGGAATTACTTAATTAGCATATTAACTAATGTCTTAGTTAGCTACAGTCTGTTTGTTTTGTTGTTGTTCCGTTTGAACAAGAAATGTTAATCTTAAGGAAAGTAAGGATATTCTTTAAAAACACACAATTTCAACACTAACCGAAGGGCGACATTTGTGCAGCATATTTAAACCGTACACTGTATATATTGATAGACTATTCAGTCTATGAGTTAAACCCTTATTGTTGGCTAGCTACCATTAGCCACGATGCTATCGCTAGAATAGCCGCTAACGGTAACCTTAGCCAAGTTGACTGACAAAAGAACAGCTAATTAACCAATCTTTGGCTAGCTTTAATCTCTATACTGGATAGGTTGGAACTGACAGTCTGGCTAGTTTGTTGTTGAATGTGCAAGTAGGCTACCTGTAAGTTAGAAACCAAAGGTTACTCAAATTAAACAAACGTTATCATAAACAATATTTCTTTACACTAGGTGGTGCTTTATTTTATGTAATGTGCTAAGTTCGCCTTGTTGACACCAAGGTCAGATTGATCCCACAACTAAGTTTCTTAAGCAACTTCAATTTATTTATTTATGATATTTTAACTCCCTGGTAAATTATGAATCTTCAGAATCAGAATCAGAATCAGAAATACTTTATTAATCCCAGAGGGGAAACCCTTTGTAACAGCAGCTCACTATCACGTCAGTGCACACAAGAATGGAATTACTAAGAAAAAAGCAATAATATACTACACTATAATACACATAACTAAATAAGTATCACAAAGTACATTTAAAACAGGGTGTATTGCACAGTAGTTTAAGCACCGAATATTCCCAAATTATGTCCAGTATTGCAGAGATGTTCATGATCAGTGTCCAGTTTAGTGACTTACGGTCATATCGACTAACACTTAGAGGGAGGAGTTATAGAGTTTGATGGCCACAGGCAGGAATGAATTCCTGTGGCGCTCTGTGGTGCATTCTGGGCGGACGAGTCTTCCTTTCCTTGACCAGCACGTCATGGAGTGGGTAAGAGACACTGTCCTGGATGGCATGTAGTTTGGCCAGCATCCTCCTCTCTGACACCACCGACAGAGAGTCCAGCTCCACCCCAACAATGTCACTGACCTTACGGAGCAGTTTATTGAGTCTGTTAGCGTTCGCTACCCTCAACCTGCTGCCCTAGCATGCAACAGCATACAGGATAGCACTGGCCACCACAGACTCATAAAACATCCTCAGCATTGTCCGGCAGATGTTGAGGGACCTCAGCCTCCTCAGAAAATAGAGGCAGCTCTGGCTCTTCCTGTACAGAGCTTGAGTGTTCTTAGCCCAGTCCAGTTTATTGTCTATGTGTACTCCCAGATACATGTAATGTTATGGTCGGCCACCATCCCACCTCCAGAATCTGGGGTGTGTTCCCTCTCCTTGTGTGTCCCCTGTTGTGTCACTAGTTGTGTGTGTGTGTGTGTGTGTGTGTGTGTGTGGGGGGGTGTCTTCTAGATTGGTTCCCTGGTTCCCCACCTGCTGTTCACCGGTGCAGCTGACACTCATCACTCATCAGTCCCTGCAGCATAAAGACCTGGCTTTCCCTCACTACCAGTGCCAGATCGTCTCTGTATTCTTGTACGACGCGTAACGGCTTCCTGACTTCCATGTTTTGTACTCTGTTTAGTTGTCCTGTGTGTAATTCTAGTGTGCTTCTGACACAGTGACCCTCTGCATCGGGGATCTCAGCCACATACAACTCACAGATCTCTGCCAGCCTGTACTGCCTTCCCTGCTCAGCCAGCAACCACCGCTTTCCCCGCTCTGCCTGCTTCTCCTGCGGTTCCTCCTTGCTCCACCAACGACACCCGATGTCCCGGGGATCTAGTCTTCTCTCTGTGTTCAATAAACTGACTATCTGACCAGATCACCGTGTTCTGCATTTTGTGGGTTCTCGTTCGTACATTACAACATGTAATAGTCAACAATATTCACGCTGACCCCCTGGATGGAAATCGGAGTCACTGGTGCCATGGCCCTTCGTAGGTCTACAACCAGCTCCTTGGACTTTGCTGCACTGAGCTGCAGAAGGTTCTGCTCGCACCATGAGACAAAAATATCCACCACAGCCCTGTACTCAGTCTCATCACCACCACTGATACAATCCATCGCAGCAGAGTCATCAGAAAACTTCTGAAGGTGGAAGGACTCTGTGTGGTGGCTGAAGTCTGTGGTGTAGCTGGTGAAGAGGAAGGGAGAGAGGACAGTCCCCTGAGGGGCCCCAGTGTTGCTGACCACCGTGTCCAACACACAGTGCTGCAGACGCACATGCTGTGGTCTGCCAGTCAGGTAGTCAACAATCCAGGACACGAGGGGGAACTCCACCTGCATCGCTGCCAGCTTCTCACCCAGCAGGGCTGGCCGGATGGTGTTGAAGGCACTGGAGAAGTCAAAAAACATGATCCTCACCGTGCTTGCCAGCTTATCCAGGTGGGTGTGAGTGCGGTTCAGCAGGAAGATGATAGCATCCTCAACTCCCAGCCGGGCATGGTAGGCAAACTGAAGGGGGTTCAGGAGGGGTCTGGCCATGGGCCGCAGCTGTTCCAGCACCAGTCTCTCCAGGGTCTTCATTATGTGGGAGGTCAGTGCCACCAGTCTGTAGTCCTTGTAGCCACTGGGACGTGGCGTTTTCGGCACAGGAACGAGGCAAGATGTCTTCCACAGAACAGGGACCCTTTGAAGACTCAGGCTCAGGTTGAGGACATGTTGAAGAACTCCACATAGCTGGGGGGCACAGGTTTTTAGCAACCTGGGGCTAAGCTCTATGCGTCCTTAACGTTAACATACAGCAGGTCCAATGTCCTCTCCTCTCTAGTAGGAGAACTCACATACTGGGTGAAATTAGTCAGTGTTGTTGAAACAGTGTGGTTGAAGTTGCTCGATATTAATATGAGTGCACTCGGGTGTTGAGTCTGGAGTTGTGCTATGGCAGAGTGAATGGCGTTGCACGCCAATAAAGAGTTAGCAAAGGGGGGATGTAAACAGCCACAACAATGGCATGTGAGAATTCGAGTGGCAGATAATATGGTCGGAGTCCCACAGCTAACAGTTCAATGTCCGGGCTACAGATACTCTGCTTGATAGTAACGTGACCAGGGTTACACCACCTGTTGTTAACCAGCACAGCAAGCCCGCGGTAAGCCTTTCCGCTTACCGCTCCCGGTGTAATCCCTGTCGGCCCGAACAGTCTGAAAGCCGTCGATGGAAACGTTATGATCCGGGATATCCTGGTGTAGCCATGTCTCCGAGAAGTACATCAAACTACACTCACGGAACTCCGTCTGACTCCATCTTATTCACCAGTGATCTCAAGTTGCCCATAACAAGAGAAGGCAGACCTGGCTTAAAACTCTTGTTCTTAAGTCTCTTTTGTCTGCACCCCTCTCTCTTCCCTGGCCGCTTCGTTCCACCTCTGTATCCTCGGTGCGTCCTCCTCCAGATCTCCGTGGGGACATCGGTTGTCCTGGGCGCCATGCCGCTCGGTTTTAGCATGATCAGCTGTTCCCTGGTGTAAACAATGTGGCCAAACAGCTGTTCAGCAGCGGTGCCCTCACTGAGTAGCAGGAGAAGAAGTTCCACGGCGAAAAAAAGTACTAAAATACTTTCTACTCTCATTTTATTAAAGAGCGTAGTTTAATTTATACTTACACACAAGTTACTCAAGTTAGGAAGAAAAAGGAAAGCTAAAAGTTAGAAAAAGTAAGACGACGAAACGGAGCTACACAACAGGCAGCCTGCACCATGGCACATGTGCACTAAATCCCCCCTTGAATGAGACATTGATAAAAAATAAGGAAATAAATTGTCCACCCTGTAAAGGACATGGGATGAGCTGTGAGATTGGCTTTCTGATGTAAAGTGAAGATCTCTCTCTTGAGAGAGATTGGACTTTGTTTCAATATTTTCAGCAAATAGAAAATCGTTACTTGTTGACTCTTGCGCATTTAAATCTGTAAATAATAATAGTATAAACGTATTCATCCTGTCTGGTGTACCTCATCTTTTGTTTTACCATAGACATCTATAATATCTTCACAGGTTTGAATAGTTTTGAAACAGGCTTGCCCCCTCCAGGTTGGTGGAGAGCTCCTGCCTCAAGTGGAGGAGTTTAACTATCTTGGGGTCTTGTTCACGATTGAGGAAAGGATGTAACGAGAGATCGACAGGTGGATCGGTGTATCCTCTGCAGTGATGTGGTCGATTTACCGGTCTGCTGTGGTAAAGAAAGAGCTGAGCTGCAAGGCGAAGCTCTCTATTTTACCGGTCAATCTACGTTCCTACTCTCACCTATGGTCATGAGCTTTGGGTCATGGGCGAAAGGACAAGATCCCGAATACAGGCGGCCGAAATTATTTTCTTCTGTAGGGTGGCTGGGCACTCCCTTAGAGATAGGGTGAGGAGCTTGGTCACTCGGGAGGAGCTCAGAGTAGAGCCGCTGCTCCTCCACATCGAGAGAAGGCAGCTGAAGTGGCTCGGGCATCTGTCCCGGACGCCTCCCTGGGGAGGTGTTCTGGGCACGTCCAACCAGGAGGAGACCCCGGTGAAGACCTAGGACACGCTGGAGGGACTATGTCTCACGGCTTGCCCAGAAACGCCTCAGTATTTCCCCCGAAGAGCTAGAGGAAGTGTCTGGGGAAAGGGAAGTCTGGGTGTCCCTGCTTAGACTGCTGCCCCCGTGACCCGGGCCCGGATAAGCGGAAGAAGATGGATGGATGGATGGAGTTTTGAAACAATAATAAACATGAACTCTTCTCTGTGTTAATTTACCATTCCTGATTCCTAAAAACATCTATCATCTGATCCTGCTACGTTAACAGTAATCTTTTATCATTAATATTGTGTTAAGTATATTGGTTTTGTACAATAAAACAATTATTTTGTGGGTTTGGAGCACAAAAATACCAAGGAAGGAGGTCAACATGATGAATTGTATGTACCACAGGTATCATATTCTGACATGAGGGTTAATTAGCACGGAAAATGCCAGTAATGCTTTCATTAACTAGATATATGAACAGTCACATGAGTTGAGATCTTGGTACACCTGTTTTTCTTAAACTGAGAGTAATGAAGAGTGAATCACATTTAAACCCTGTAGTGAGATGTATGACACATGATTTATGTGAAAATTGTAAGCCGCATTATTAACTAGAAGTGAAAATAATCAACACTAATCGTAAGAAATGTTAGTAAGAATGTTTTAATAACTAGATGAATTGTATTTGCTAGAGCTGAGAAGACTATATGTCTAACAAACTGAAGCACAGTTAAAGAAATGTAGCACTGATAAGATCTAGTGAATATTATGCGTTAGAATGCTGGACCGGACGCAGTCAAAACAAGAGAGGGTCAACAAATGTGTGTATGTGCTAAAAAGAAAGAGACAGAGAGAAATCGAGGTTATTTCCTTGTGCCTTTTCATCGGAACACATTAGCAGATGATCGTGAAAGGGAAAAAAGGGACTTCTAAGACTTCTAGGACTTGAGCACGCAAAAAGATTAACCATTTACTCTAAATTTGGACTGAAGTTCCCTTTCTCACACTATGAATCGCAGACGAGATAGTCTAAGAACATTTTAGGAGCTTTGGAAGGAGCTGTGGAATGTTCTTCAAAGACTTGGTCTGACAACAGGAAGAGTCGGGTCACTCCAGCCAGAAAGACTCTGCTCTCTCCATCTTCCAGAAACAGATAACTACTGAAATTAAGACTCAGCTGTATATTTACTCTATGACTTATTTGCATGATTTGTGTGAAGATTGGAATTTGAATTGAGCTGTTTTACTACTGCCCTTGCTAAAGCTTATTGCAATAAATAATGGAACTATAGTTAATCTCTAAATTGTGGACATTTGATTTATGAGTTAATTGATATTGGTAAAAAGTTAGGTTGTTGTGTGCATAACATATTAACAGGTTCTTACAGGTTACTCTAGCCAATGAAATTAACAGTGCCTTGGGGTTTTCCCGAGCCACTAAAACCCATCCTAGCACTATAACAAGAGCCCAGATTATTATTTAGAGGAGAGCTGCCATTACCGAGTGCATTGGTAGTGGTAACTGACGCGCTATTCGGTCAGTTGCTATATCAAAAGGAAGAAGGGTAGATGCTCGGAAGTAGGCAGTTAGAAGCTAGGCGTGTTTCCTCGCCACCAGCTTAGGCAGTCCTTATTCAATGCTTTAGGGTAACACTCTGTGAGTCTAAGGATCGGACCCTTTAAACGGAGAGCTGGTCCAGTACCTCCCATACGGGGGTTTACAATATAGTTGACACAATATAGCTGTGCATGCATCCTCAAAGTAACTTAATTTGCATATTTAGTTTGTGTGGTCAACAGTTCACTACTGTCCCCTTTTAGATTTGAAGATTGTATTATTAACCCACTATTGTTACCTTCCTGTTTACTTGGTTTATTTTCCAGCTAACGTGAACATGACCAAGTTGGATTGGAAACTGAACCTTCGACTTTTAGCGAACTACCTTCCTAATCACATTAAACGCTCGCAGCATTATGTCTTGAAGCACCTGCTAAAGAACAGCCATACTTTCCATAATATTAAAGTTATTTCTTCAAACGGAACAACAGCAAACTATCAGACTGTAGCTAACTAAGACATTAGCTAATATGCAAATTAGGAAATTAAGCAACTCCAGGATGCATGCACAGCTGTCTTGATATATCTTTTTAATTACAATGTAAACGCATGATCTGTGCTAATTAACCCACCTGTATCCCAGAAAAGTTCGCCTTCGGCTCCTCCATGTTGACTCCAGCATACAACAGATGGACGACGTAGCCACCAAAGCGCACTAGAAACCGTTGCCCCCTGATTGGACAGTTTTTGACTTCCTCTGATTGGATGGTCACTGGGCAACATGCTGATTGGCTAGTCAGCACAGGGGTTAAAATAGGGTCAAAATTCGTGCTTGTAACTCGTAGCTTGTAACTTCAGTGTCACATGCAAAGATAGGACATTTGTGTATCCGTATCTCAAACTGTGTGAAACCTCACTGTTGAAAATATTCCTGCACATATTTGAAGTCAATCCAATTAATTCTCAAGGAGAAGTTTGTTAATGTACGGAACCTGGAAATAACAAAAAAATACCCTAAAATAGCACTGTAAATTCAAAATGGCTGAGTTTAGAGAATGGCTCCATAAGGCTTTTTTTTTTTTTTTATCTATGGAGAATCCATCTCCCTCACAAATTTGATACATGTAGGTTAAATGTGGCACAAGGGCTAACTATTATGCCATTTTAGCATACCAAAGCCAGAGACCCATATCAGACAAGGTGGCACTATGACTATGACTGAATATGGCCTGTAGATGTTTTCAGGCCTTATGGTATGGTTCCAAGAGGCTTTTTCCCCCCATGTCTTGGATGACATGTACCACCCAAGTTTCTTTCATTTAAGTGAAACGTACCGAGAGGGTTGAATAATTTAAGACTAACTTCCTGTTGCCAGTGGGTGGCGCTATGACTAATATTCATTTTGGCCTGTAGATGTTTTCAGGCGGAGACTCTTATCTTATTTAATGTGAAGTTTAGGGCAGATTTTACCATGTACACTCAAATTACAACAACTTACTTTGTCATTGTGAAACATCAAAATTCGATGTCAAGCCACGGACATGCCATTCAACATAAACGCACAACCTTCACAATATAGCATCATCAAGATCTTAAAGCTTTTCTGGACAAATTTGAGGTGTATGTGGTCAACCTGCTAGGAGGAGTACGTTAAAGTATAAAACATGTAATTTCCTGTTGCCAGTAGGTGGCGTTATGACTATGTCTTCAGGCCGGGACTCTTGTCAAACATGTGATGTTTGGGGCAAATTGGATAATGTACACTCAAGTTGCAACAACATCCTGTTTCTTGGCGAAACATCGATATTCAACGCTTCACCACAGACACGCCCTTCAACGAAAACTCACACTTTACACATATTTTAATAGATTGCACTATGCAAATTTAAAGTTTATCCAATTAATTCACTAGGAGGAGTTTGTACAGAGCTTGAAAATGGGGAAAATGGCAGGAAAGTGCACAGTTAATTCAAAATGGCTGACTTCCTGTTGTGTTTAGGGTATGGCTCCAGGAGGCTTCTCAGTATGTACTGTGATGATACATTTACCTCCCAAATTTCGTAGAGGTCGTTGAAATGTACCGCGGGGGCTCCTTTTTTAAAATCTTGTAGTGGGCGCTATGGAGCCATTTTGCCACAGCGTTGCCCACAACCCATATCAGACATACATTTTTGCGACTTCTGACAAGTGTGCAGAGTTTTGTGAGTTTTCGAGCACCTTTACCCTTCTCAAAAAATGCAATTCATTTGGGGCACAAAGAATTATTGTAATTCCTTGCATTTCAAAAGGGTCCTTATCAGCGTCTGCAAATTCATCATACGTCAGTCAGTAATATTTCAGAGATTCCATAAGATATGTTCAAGGCGGAGAAAATAATTGAGTGTGAGAGAGAAAGACATACGTACACTTCCACAGTCTTTGCAGTCTTGAAACCCAGCTTTTTTGATGGACTTGTTCATTTCCATGGAGAAGTTTTCAAACTCGGGCTTGACAGTCCTGAGCAGTGTCACGGTGTTCAGAGAAGCATAGGCTTGCCTCGCGTCGTTGTCATATTTATCTCCTCTCTTCCATGAGCCATTGCCTTGAATTAAACGTAAGAGAGACAGAACGAGGTACATTTTCCAAACATTATTGTTAAAAACATTATTGTTTGATCAAAACTAATTTTAAAAATACTAATCCCTAACGCTAAATTGCATGCATCTACAGTGAGGCAGTACTAAGCTAAGTAGCTGGCCACAGTGCAAAAAATGTGGCACTGTCCAAATATATAAGATTGCACTATAGATAACTAGAAAGCTTAATTATACATTTTGACTGCATAAAATGTAAAATAATTCAGTTGGGTTTTCATCATTGCATCAGTCTGTACAAAACACAAATTTAAAAAAGTAATGTGGCATTAACTTTACCATAAGAAGAGGCATTGAAGAGTTCAACATTAAAGAACATATAATTGCTGTTGGTCAACCGTCGTCTGTGTGCAGCAAGCATGATCTCTCGTATTTTGTCTGCTCCCATGCACATGATCACCACTGCAGGAAAATAACACAGAGACAAATATAGTTATAGTCATTAGCCAGATCATAGTAGTAATGTTCATTAGATCATTGAGGGAACAGACCCATGACCTAGGACCTAAGACCTATGCTGACATCAGCGATGTGTCTCTGGATTAATTAATCTCATATCTGTCAAACACGTCCTTCTCTGTAGTGCTTGTAGATGCCTCCTCCTCTCATGCGCCTCTATTTTGTGGGGTCCCCCAAGGATCTATTTTGGGTCCCCTCCTGTTAACCATATGCATGCTGCCCCTGGGTAAAATCATGCATATTTCCATCGCTACGTGGATGACACCCAATTGTATGTCCCGATAAATCCTGGTACCATGGATGAATCCTATATTATTTCCTGCCTCGTCGTGATTAAAAATTGGATGTCCAAAACCTTTCTGCAATTGTGAGTGACTTCAAATCAGAGTTAATTATAACTACCCCCTGTGGCGCCAGTACTAATAATCTTTCCTCGAGTCAAGTCAAGTAATTTTTATTTGTATAGCACATTTCATACACCGGTAAACCCAATGTGCTTTACAGTAAAACATTAAACAAATTACAATAACCTTTTAGCCACCCATACAAACGTTACACATAACTAGTTTTAATTCTAGGTACATTTAGGAGACACATGCTTGATGATCTGAGGGATGTGATTGGGCTTTAGGTAGTGAGCAGGTTGGAAATATATTTAGGAGCCATAGCATTTAGGGCCTTGTAAACAAGCAGTAACCTTAAAATCAATACTGTACTGTACCAGCCAGCCAGTGAAGGGTTTTCAGTACAGGAAGGTGTAATGGGTTGAATTTTCCTAGTCCCAATTAGCGCTCTGACTGTAGCATTCTGAATGCCGTCGTCTTTCTGGGAATTCCTGCAAAATGGTATTACACTCATCTAATCTGCCAGAGATTAATGCATGGACCAATGTTTCAGAGTCATTCTGGGACAGGAAGGCAGGAAGTTGGAAAGGTTTTTAAAAATGGTAGAAAACTGTCTTCAAAATAGTGGTGATTGGCATCAATAATGACACCCAGGTTTCTGACATGCTCACTGTGCTTTAGAGAAAATGATGAGGAGATGGATACAATCTCTTGCCAATGTACTTTTGGGCCTAATGTGAGAATTTTCGGGGTTTTTTTTGTTAAGTTGTAGACATACAAGGAATTGACTCCGGTTTTAAGTTAGTCTCTGTGTACATACACAGAAAACAACAACAGTAACATCTGTAAACAGTAAGACAATTACTGCAAATGGTGCTGAAATAAATACAATTCATGTAACAGGTTGCTTTAAATACATAAGGTAGGTGGATATGACAGAATGGATTATTGCAGATAAGGACTGGATCAGCAGCTCCTGAAGCAGGTTGAGTTTCCTGAGCTGCCGCAGAAGGTAAGTCACTTGACTTCTTCAGATGTGAAGTTGCCAATAGATACGGAGAAAGTCCTTCCTTTTAAATATATTGGGAACCATTGAAGAACATGTCCAGATAATCCAATACAGTTTTCAAGTCTATTTAGTAGAATGTCATGATCAACAGTGTTGAAAGCAGCACTCAGGTATAATAATACAAGAATAGAAAGTGTCTTTGTATCGGTGTTTATTTTTAAGATCATTGATTACTATGATTAACTCTAAGACCCAACTGGTACACATCATACAGGTTGTGGAGGGTTAGATATCTGTGCAGTTGTTTTCACTAATAACAGGGAGGTTGGAGACTGGTCTATAATTATATAATTGGATGGGTCTAAATGACTGTTTTTCAGTAATGGAGTAACAACAGCACGCTTGGGAGAAGTGGGGAAAACGCCAGACTCATTACCGATATGCAAAAGATCAACTCATAAGCAGTGAAGGACATATTTGAACAGTTTTGTGGGAATAGGGTCAAGAGAACAGGTGGAAAATTTAAGCTGCTGGATCACCTCGTCATGACAAATGAGACTCGCCTCTTACAAATGCCCAAGAACCACCTGTGAGTATAGTTTTTCAACCCACTTATTTATAGTCTATTTTTGTTTATTTTAGGTTCTCTGTTTTATCATAGTGTGTGATACTGCTGCTTTACTACTGTACCCCTGCTGTTGCTAAATGCAATTTCCCCACTGCGGGAAAAATAAAGGCTTAACTTACTTAACAACAAATGTGCGGCCATTAAAAGGTTTATTTAAAATACATGTCGCACGGAAACATTTTGGCTGGGACTATGGCTGGAGGTTGAGGGAGGAGAGCCCGCGTGAGCTGGGGGAAGCAGACAATTTAGAACTACAAACTTGGAGGCTGGAACCAGCCTATGGTTCATCTCCGTGTAACAACTACACTCTAACACACAATCATTCACTCAGGCTGCAGGTGAGCTTGGCTGATTGACTAACACATCAGAGAGAAAGAGATCCACACACACACACACACACACACACACACACACACACACACACACACACACACACGCCCAGGAGATTAAAGCACATAAATGTATACATAGAAAATGTTCATACGACCTCAAGGTCGTAACAGTGCCTTACCTAATAATGTTTGAACAGAGGCCCCCAACCTAGGGGTTATTTTTGATTAAAAATTGTATTTTGATGCTCAGGTGGCTAAAGTGGTGCAGTCCGGCTTTGCTCAACTGAGACAGCTAACCAAACCATCCCGCCTCTTCACTCCGATCTCCGCCAGATCATCAGTTAGCCTTCGTGGTAAAACGGCTCAGCGTCTCCAGGCAGCTTGACTACCGGACCACTCCCCTCTCCTCCGAACTCTTGAATAAACTGTGCTTTTATTTCTACTGACATCTCTCAGAGTCTTGCATTTGGGTCCTGAAATCATATTTTGTTTCATAACAGTATCCTCCTTAAATCTCTACTTAAGACTCCCTTTTATCGTATGGCTTTTTTGTCTGGTATTTGTCGCAATTATTTAAATTATTTGATCACGTTTATATCAAGTTCTGGATCTTATTCGCTTGTATTATGTATTTATTGTAAAGCACTTTGTTTTTGAAAGGTGCTATATAAAGCTTATATTTTCATCAGTTCAGTACTGCCATCTGGGGAACTTAAGCTACTTTTGAGAACAACCCTTCAAACAGGTGTTCGATAACGTTCGGTGGGCAGAAACAGCGTGCACCTCCTTACTGACCTCACATACACACACACAATAAACACTGTAGATTACTTGAAGGGACCCACTACGATTGTTTGTTTCAGTTGGATTATCAATTGGCATTTAAAAGTATCTGTTATTTATTACGAAATAATTATGTTTACCGTATTTTGTAATTGTCTTCGCATTTTTTCATATAAAATTAAAGAAATGTTGAGTGTGTTTAGGATACATTCTGAAATGAGTAAATAGAAATATTAATTTAAGTTCTGTCTGATGTTTATTCTGGATGGGCATCAGAGATATTGATATCCTTGGGAAGTGGAAGGCTCACTGAACGATAAGAATATGTGTTTCATGTCTGTGTGTTCAGATTTGACTTAGTACGATTAGACTCAAATTCACCTCCTGCAGAATCTTTGCCTCCCCTTCAGCTCTCCGGCGCCCCCTTGGGGAGGCTTTTGGCTTTCTCTTCCGGCTTTGTCCTGCTGAAGGTCCAAGTCTATTACAGACCTTATGCTGTAATTTCCCAATGGTTAAAATGCCTTCTTGTACGATGAGTACAGAGGAGCACAATTTAATTTAATTCCCCACCTCCCCCTGTAATGTTAACCCTGTCCCAAACGGGCTTTAGACACGGTTTTCAAATTTGTTTTGTGGTTTTATGAGAAACCTTGTATTTTTTCCTTTATTCGCTTCAGTTCACTTCGTTGATAAAAACTGGCCTCCACGTGAATGAAAATGAATCAATCAGTTTGCAAAAATGTTAGTACTGCGGCAGCCATGTCAATGAGACATTTTAAATGTGGCTTACTGTTTTGCAGGTTGAATTTACTTTATTTTATTTTTTATTATTGGTTTCATTTAGTTAGAGTTGTTTTACATGCAGCATTAACTACTAACAAATCCTAAAATAATTACCAGTATTTTTTGCATAGATGTAAATCGTAAATGGACTGCATTTATATAGCGTTTTTCTACCTTATCGATCACCTCACGTTAGACATGACAAACACGTCTGCTTGCATTTCAGTCATCCATCTCGCCCAAGTCTGACGGAACAGATACACTTTTAACTTAATCAATGTGGAGCCGTCTACGCAGGCTGCGTAACAGCTCGTGTTTCACTCCACCACCTGATTGCATCTTGGTGATAAAGAACTGAAGCTGCTAATGTGTTTCCCTACACAGCCTGTGCAGACACCGTCAGTGCACCTCAGAAAAATGAAACTTTGGCGACTCAGAGCTGCACTTTGCTCTGTGCGCCTGTCAAATACCAATCGAGATTAGCGGATGGCAGCAAATTATTATGGGGACAAATCCGCCCCACCCAAAAGCAAAAAACAAAAACATGATCCATAACAGACTTGGCAAAATTGGCCGCCATCCATGGTGACTTGTTGAAAACTATGTAGAGGGTCCATGTGTATAATTCCCACAAAGTTCCATTTCACTTTGATGCAACCTGTCTGCTGTCTGTCTGTCTGCAAGATGGGTTGATCAAAACCCAACTTTTATTACATCCAAGTCACAGGCTGGACAGCCTGGAGGGATCAATGAATCCTCATCAATGAATGAGGTATCTCTTCCTGCTCGCAGACATGGGTCTCGCAGGCAAGGACACTGAAGCGAGTCAGTGAAGAGGAGTTGCAGCACGAATGCCCTCCATAGTTAGAATTCTCTCTTTATCTAGCTATGTGCTTCCAAAAAGGTCTCCGGCAGAGTGACGGTGATACACCGCCAACTGTGTTACCAGCTGTGGAAAACCGGTCGCGCAGAAGCTATTCTCATTTGGAGCTCTATTTTTTTTGTGTTCAACATTTAACCACTGAAAGTGATCAAATTGCTTGCCAATAAACATTTCATGTAGAAATGCCTTTCACTGGGTTGATATTAACTTTTTATTTTGGTGTCCCAGTGATTAAAAATACACCAACAAACAAGTAGCCACACAAACAAGGGTTGCAATTGAAAACACTGTAACCCCAGCGTCCCTGTTAATAAGGAAGATTCAGAGACTTGCTGGAACATTCCTCACAACTCTGTCATTTAAACACACCTCCTGAAATATCCCTTGAGTCAGTGGGACAAACTTCACCTCAGTCCTGCCAGCACTATAGCACCCTTTAATTACACTGGGCTCTACACACACTACTGGCCCTGTCTATGCTCTGCAAGCCCTTCCATGGGGCAGTGCTTGCAGCCAGCAATATTTAAAAAATTCTGGATTTCCTTTTTGCTAGGGCACTGATGTTGGTTACAAATTAACTCAGGAATGGGGCAGCACATGGTGCACTTACTGAGTGCCCACAGTGTATTTCAAGTACCCTGTGTTGGCCGTGAACTTGTAAAGCTAGAGCATATGCAAATAGGGGACTGTTGTGCAAATTGGTAATGCCATTACTCCAAAAAACAAGCCACTGGATCCGTCTGTCAGAGAGGTGACCAGGATGAAGAAACGACAGCAAGGTGGAGCAAGCTCCTTTTCAAATCACTCTCAGTCGCCGTTGGATGGAGCCACACCTTGAGATACATAGAGTAGATAGTGTTGCTTACCAAGTGACTGAATGACTGCTGGATAAGCTGACTGATGATCTTCCTGTTTGTTGTTATTAACAGTATTGTCTTTAGTTACAT
The DNA here is from genome assembly GCA_011952105.1 of Coreoperca whiteheadi. NCBI lineage: Eukaryota > Metazoa > Chordata > Actinopteri > Centrarchiformes > Sinipercidae > Coreoperca > Coreoperca whiteheadi. The sequence goes on along the minus strand of WNGW01000012.1, from coordinate 1,166,444 downwards.
GTTGCTGTCTTTGCCCTTTAAGGCTGAACCTTAAGACATTTGTGGTCGTACAGTAAAAGCAAGCCATTGCCTTACAACTATGCAGAAGTCCAAGGGGAGTTCTCTCCAAACACAAAGACTTCATACAGTCTCAGGATGGGAGTGCATGTCTCAGGAGGATTAGCATCAGAAATGGACCAATCACGGGAGAGGTGCTTCATTTTCCCTCCTAAGTGGTCGTTATATGTTGTAATATTGTGCAGTTAAGGGTACAAAAATCTGAAGCAATTTGATGAGCATGAAGCTGAAAGAGCAGTGGATATAACTAAGCATTCTGTGAAGCGTCAGCTGAAAAGGTTTGTGGCATTCTAAAAATGTATAGGAACAAGGCGAATATCTTCTCAGTCACACATCCCTGCACATTATTGTACAAAAGCATGAAAACGACGAGGGAATTAGTAGACGATAATGATTAAAACAATATTAGTCCCCAATATATCTTACAATACCTTCTATTATTACAGTGTTTGGCTCTTCGTGGAGAAGCAGAGAAATAGTGAACATATCTGAACTTCAGCGAGCAAGACATGCCCCATCTGGAGCAGTGATGGGAACTACGCCTCTGTTCCTTTCCAGGAGCCGGCTCTTTCGGCTCCCATCGGCTCTTCAGTTAGTACCACTGCTGCTGGTCACAGCCTCAGTTACGTTCTCATTTGTTGCAAGACTTTAAAAAAGTGGCGTCAAGAATAACTATCCTAGTTATATAACAAAAATAACACCCTAGTAGTGTGTGTGTGTGTGTGTGTGTGCACACACTTGTACAGCCATCTTTGTGAGGACCAATTTACGTTTTAGACTTTGGGAGTGAAGACATTTTGGCCGGTCCTCACATTTCAACAGACCTTCAAGGGGCTCTGTGTGTGTGTGTATATATATATATATATATATAAATGCATCTTCTTTTGACTGTTAGCTTCCTTTACCTCAAATGATCTTTTACTGAGTAGAGAAGCTGGCTTGCAGAGAGCACATTACCCAATAACTTATGGCATGAATGTTGGATGAACTGATATAATCTGCCGCCTGTCTGTCACTTAAACAGGTGAAAGCGATGTTCAGTGCTGGCTAAAATTGAGACCTGAGTATTTTACACATTGCTACCATAAAAGACGGAGGACAGACTAAAGATTCAATCAGAGATTTGTAAGCCTCAAGAGCTCAATAAATCCTGATATTTTATCAACCTGGAACTGGATCCATTGCATATTACGTAGCCCTAGACAGGCTTTCTAATCACAGTGTATGTTACAGTTCATTACTCCTCGGCACAGTTAAAATAAAATGCCCTTTTTCCATTTAAGCCAACAAAGTGAATGATAAAATTATTAACCCAAACTGTCTGTTTCCAGTTTGGAGACCCCCTTCCTGCTCAATAACTGAATAACCCTTGTACTCGGTCTAGTGTTCTGTTTTATAACAAACATTTCAGGTGTGCTCACTTTAGGTTTGACGTCCAAATAAAATTATTTAGATAATCCTGTTTATTTTTTTTCAAGCTGTCTGATCGCCTGACCGGTCAAGACTTTTGCTTTTTGGTGACATGACCACGTTGGGTCAGTAAATTAACTTGGACAGTACAAGGTTATCATAACCTCAAGGAATGAAGTTGTAATAAAGCAGAATTATTATTTAAAAGGTTGAAGAGCTCTCCTTTTTCTTTACAGCAATAAGCATCCTCCGCACCGCCTGTTCCTCTCTTTGTATCCTCAACCGAAAGCACAGGTTACATCATCAGCTTCTGGCCAACAGGTCTGGCACAAGTAGAGCCTGAGGCTGTGCATTTATAATTGCATTATAGGTGGACCTGTGGCTGAGATGAACCGCATGATGTAACAGAGCAGAATGAGTTTCAGTTCAACTGGACAGTGGTGGGACAGGAAGCAACTATTTGTTATTGAAAAAAATCTGTTTTTGTGGACAGTCCAGTAAATGATGCCAGGCAACATGGGAAAAAAAACTATACTGTGTATCTCCACTCTAAATAAATAATAATGAAAGCATTGAAGTGAAGATGAATTCACGATAAGAAATCTTATAAATGAGTTCTTGAGTACTGTGATTGCTATAATGACTGCACTGACAACAGTACAAATCTGAAAGTCTCTCATGTGGGTAATCCGGTGTTTTTCGGCATAATGGATTGGCAGAAATAGCAGAAATGGTGAGAGACTGAAAATGTGGGGGTTTTGTCCCTGTAGCAGCTAAATCAGCTATTTATATCATGAATGTAACCAAGTTATGTTATTATTAATTAAGTAAATTAATGCAAGGCTTTCTCAGACAGAAGAAACACAAGCTCCATCATCTTTGAACGATGGAAATGTATCTGCCACACCACTAAATAGTTTCATTTCTAAAAGAGGCTAACAAATGCTATCTCCTCGTGCATGCAAAACAATAAATGAACATGGAATTTGTTATTGGTTATCCCTATTATATTTCTGCATCATGAAAGCAGCAGGACATGTGCTATATTATTTAGCAGGAATGCATAAAAAAACTGTAATACTGATAAGACCAGGACGGACACTGCCTAATCCACAGGGACCACCAGAAGCATCCCGGTGGGACTCCCTTTCATGCAGGGTTGGGTACCGAACTCGGAACTTTTAAGAGTACCGACCAAATTACGGCGGTATTAGTGGTGTAACGGATCACAAAACTCACGATTAATCCGCAAGTTAAAAAAAAAAAAAAAAGCGCAATTGACCCGCGGGTCACATGCGTGCCGAACCGTGGGTCGTGATCTGTACGGATCACAGATCAACTGCGAAGGGGCATTTTCCGCTATCTAAATCACACAGTGGGGTTCTTCTTTATGGAAGTATTTGCGGGATCTCTGTGTAAAAAAAAAAAAAATGGAAAAAAAAGAAAAAAGAGCTGCAGAGCAGAGCTATGACGAACTGAAAGCGATCACACTTTTCAAAACTCAAGGCAGAAAACACTGTATAAGCTGACCAGGGCAACCTGAGGAAACACCTGGTCAAACAAAGTATATCCTATAGCTGAGGAGGGTACCGTGTTGGTTTGAAAGTCAAGTCACCCGCAGCAGCTAACATTAGCATGCCTGCAGACAGCAGGAAGAAGGTAACTTACCCTCCATGGACAACTGAACTTTAAGTGAGGCAATCAATCAATCTTTATTTGTATAGCACCTTCCAACAACCAAAAGGAGGACCAAGGTGCTTTGCATTTAAAACAGAAGAATATTTGCAGTATAAAATATAAAAATACGTTAAACAATAGCCAAAGGAAAAAATTACACAATAATACACAAAGCAAAGCTATAAATCTGACAGTAACACAGTACTACAGTGTGTTAAAAGCCAGTCTAAATAAGTGCGTCTTTAACCTGGACTTGATTCTTTACAGCCTCACTGACTTGAGTGGTTGTGTTTGAGGTATTGTGGTGGAAAACAGAGGAACCAAAAATAATGTCAGTCAGTCATTTTCTACCGCTTGTTCCCGTTAGGGGTCACGGGTGACTGGAGCCTATCCCAGTGGCTTTGGGCCTTGGTACACCCTGGACAGTGACCAACTCGTCGCAGGGCTGACACATAGACAAACCACCATTCACACTCACATTCATCCACTAGGGTCAATTTGGTGTCATCAATTAACCTAAACATGCATGTCTTTGGAGGGTGGGAGGAAGCCGGAGAGCTTGGAGAGAGCCCACGGTAACACGGGTAGGACATGCAGACTCCACCCAGGGAGATAATGGTCTGGTCCGGGATTCGAGCCCACGATCTCCTTGCTGGGAGGCAGGGGCGCTGACCGCTCTGCCACCGTGCACCCCCAAAAAATAATGTATTCCGTTTTACTCTCATTCAGATGAAGAAAGTTTCGCGAAAGCCATTGTTTTATATCAGACATGCAGCTATGCAGAGGGTCCAGGGCTGAACCATCATTTGGAAGCACGGGCATATAGATCTGGAGGTTGTCTGCGTATAGGTGGAAGGAAAGATTGTGCTAAGCAATAATGGAACCAAGAGGCAGCATGTACAGTGAAAAGAGAACAGGGCCAAGAATGGGTCCTTGTGGCACTCCAGAGGACGACGAAAAATCCTCGACCGTAACAACAAAGCTCCTATTGTTCAGGTGGGAGCAGAGCCACTGCAGGACTGAGCCCTGGAGGTCGACCTGTTGAGCAAGGCAGACCATAAGGACCGAGTGGTCCACAGTGTCAAACACTGCTGTAAGATCTAGCATCACCAACAGCAAAGATTTTTGGCATCAAGGGATAGAAGGATGTCGTTGTGGACTTTCAGCAGTGCAGCCTTAGGGTGCTTTCACAACTGTCTCGTTTAGTTCGGTTGAATCGTACTAGAGTTCGTTTGACCAAATGAACCGAAGTAGAGGTGTGAAAGCACCCTTAGTGCTATGTCGTGTCGTTAAACCAGGCTGAAACTTTTCTAAAATAGAGTTATTTTCTAAAAAAGGCTGTAACTGAGATAAAACTGTTAAGTAAAATGTTCTAAATAAATAACAGTGTTGAAATTGAGAAGTTTGCAATTAATTTTACAACTGAAATTACATTTTTGTTATTACAGGGAGACAACAGTACAATAGTACTGTTTAGTACCAAATTCCAGGTACCGGTTCCAGCATCGCTTCAAATGTGAAAGGTGCCCAACCTTACTTACATGGCTGGACTGTCAGAGTATGTAGCCAAAGTCTTGGGTGAGCAATTACCACAAAGCATTGAACACCTTTAGCTCTCTGCTGGTACACAGAGAGCCCCCATGAGAGGAAGACTGGGGTGGCGTACGAGATCACATGTGACCACTATGCATCGGTGAGCTGGAGACTTCGGGAACGCTGGAGACAGACAACATCAGCTGTCTGTGAACACCAGAGCAAAAGCACTCACAGCATCCACTGGCAAAGGGGTCAAAGGTCATCAGACAGCTGGAGAAAGATCAAGGAGGCCTGTGACATCACTGACCATCTTTAAACAGAGAGCCCCCATGAGAGGAAGACTGGGGT
>WNGW01000012.1:1087705-1161391 GCA_011952105.1 Coreoperca whiteheadi | reverse complement strand
CCCCCGCTCTCTTCTTCTTCCAAAACCCGTGGTTCCTCCCCCCCCCCCCCCCCCCAAATATACCATCACATGACTGAGTTCCACACTTACATCACATGACGACAACTGAGCCAGTTCCATTTACATTTAGTCATTTAGCAGATGCAGATTGTTTTTTTTGTTTTTTTTGAGCAGAGGTCACGTCACCAACAAGGCCGGTGAAACCGGCGGTCTCTAACAAAATTAACACTGCACTAAACTTACAACAAGACACGAGTCACCACTGCAGTAATTCTCACTACTGGTAACACATGAAAAAAACATGAAAGGCCACTAGCTAAAAGGGAAGTTAGAGAGGAGGATGCACAGGATTAATTGCTGTGGCCCAGGTAACCCAACGCCTCCCGCACAAACTGTCAAGCTTCCACATTATAATGGACCTGCATGATGTGTGCATTAGCGTGGAGGGTTATTCTGTAGCAGCCTGGTTTCACTTGCATGCGATTTAATCAAGGTAAACACAGTGGCCGGCCGTGCGTAATGTCACTGCGCTCTGGCGCCGCTCTCCTCCAACCAGAGGCTGCAAATTCATCAGCATCTTTCCTGCTGCCTCCAGGAGAGCTGCAGGGACTTAAGGAACCGATCACGCCAGTTTATGCCATCGATGTGTGAGCCTGTTTGTGAATGAAAGGCTAATTACAAAAGCAGTTTTAACAGTATATTAATGCCGCCACGTGTAATGTTATAGGAGAGAGTGTGGCAAAACATTGCAGGCGTAGCCAGACTCAACTGAAGCAGAACAGCTTCTTTAATCAGCAGTTTCCCTCACCGTATAACGTGGCGGGGTTTCTTTCATTCCAAAATGTTCAACTGCGTCGTGATGAGCCAACGTGCTTAAAACGGAACAGGAGCGCAAAGCTGTGATGACAGCACAGATGATGCAAATCAGTAAGACGCGATCTCGGCTCACGTCTACATGTAAGTGATCACACAGCCAGCTGCCAACAGAAATCCAATAACCAAGCAGGGTTTGTCATCCTCTTCCATCTGTGACAACTGATGAAGTCAGCATATGAATTTGAGAAATGTTGTCTATTTTAAGGAAGCTCCAAAACGATTATATAGGGATGATAATACTATATAAATACATTACTATTTCAAACAAATCTCCCAGAGCCAAGTTTATTAAAGCATCCTCGTTGCACAGCGGGTCCTGAACTCCAAGCGTGGCTAACTCTGCATTAACAGCCTACAAAGACAATGCTGTTGCTCATCCAAAACAAGCCAGGAGGGATATGATGCCACGGGCTCGATGCATGAACACAAAAGCAAAGGAACAAACAAGCAAAGAAAGGAATAATTAGCCACCAAAAATCTAGTCTTGTATCTCTGAGCTTGGTAGTGATTGCATTTGGCAACTTTGCATCCCGAGTGGTTTCCCCAAAACTGTTAGTATGTATGCTATCAAATGACATCAAATGTGTCGCACAGTGGAAATGTAAGTTATACTGACATAAATGATTCCTGTTTTATTAAATGTCAGGAACAGCATTTAAACACTAAACCTTAGAAAATGAACGCACACAACACATTGCAACACAAGATTTTCTGATATTCATATCAGAAATAGATTTTCTGACACTTAAGCAGCGTCTTGGAGTCTCTGTTACTTGGGTTTATGACGGGGGCCTGGAACCAAGGAATGCGTTTGAAGCTGGATTCTTAATGGAAAGGGGCTCATCCAAAAAGAGGTTTGTGTGCGTTATCAGATGTTGCCCCCTCTTTAAACGGTCAGTGTATGAAGAGGGTGGCAGAGGTGAAAAGGTTAGAGATCTGGTTGAGGGGGAGCAGTGATAAGCAGGCTGGATGCACCACAGACCCCGGCCCAGCTGAGGGTGGCATGGTAATTACAAGGGGTTATGGGAATATTTGTACCTGCATACAGGCTTTACACCGTGTGTGCACACAAGTTCATGGTGGTTCTGTACCACTTAGTGTTCTTCCAGAACAGAGCAGCCACACGACCCAAGCGGGCCCCTTTCTACATGTTACCGAAAACATTTTAAAACAAAACTTGAGGACCAAAAAGACTCCTGCACGGGTCCTGTTTGCAAACCAGTATCCATCCGGCACCCGCAAAGCTCGACGCCACGACCAACCAATACCCTCAATTATCTTGAAATCAGTTCTGGATCTGAAACGTCATCTCAGTACACAGTAGCTAAGACCCACGACCCAAGCTGTATCCGTAATCAGATGGGCTTAGAGCTGCTGCTGCTGCGCCTTATAAGGAAAAGCTTGGGACGCCAGTATACTGTAGGGGCGCACAACAACCAAGGGAAATAACTGAATGATAAAAACAACACAGTGATACGTTCAGATTGCGGGTGTTTTCAGTGGCTTCCATACAGCGTTTTGTAATATATGTATACAGCATATCATCCATATTCCTAGTGATTCTGTTTGCGGCAACCCAGGCTTCTAGTCTTGAATCCAACCAAAGTTTTCTGCATCTGTAGATCGGGAACTGGAATGTGGACGGTGACAGCATGATGGACGGCAGCGTGCAGCAGAGTCAGATCTAATCTGCCCCCGTGATTACTGGGAACACCTTGAAATGCAACAGCATCATCACATACGAAGTTTTTTAATTCAAGTTTCCCAAACCATGTTATATTTAGATATATATATATATATATATATCTCTACATGTAAACACAGGCGGATAATGCCCCAGTACAGCATGTGCTGAAGCAAGCTGCTGATGGCCTTCCTCAGCCCTCTAACACTGCTCGGTTTTTGCTGAAAAGCTGTACAATCTTTCCTGGAACCACGAAACCTTTCACACCTCTCAGTTAAGCGCATGACATGCCAGGAATACTAATTTCTTGCCATCAGGTGCACTTTGTGGCACTGCAGCAGTTACTATGTGTAATATATGCTAATTTATACAACAGCCACTTCTGTGATATGCGGTGATGTAATCGGGAACTGCTATGACCAGAGGATTGTAGCCAGCAGGCTGCTTATCAGTGCTTAAGAACCAACCTAGAAACAACCTAGAAATGAGGAAAATCTGCGATGTGCGATAAATAAAATTTATATTTTAAATATAACAAAATATTGTTTTTAGAGCAGCAGCTGCTCACTATATATATATAAGCTCAATAATATCTCACTGGAAACAAATCTAAAATGTTGGTCAAATAAATCATATACACCAAAACACCATATACACTAAATCATATACATCATTACTGAGTGAAGTCTAGAAAGAATGAAGAGCTCAGACGTCGGTCAGACTCAGTCCGCCTCCCTCTGCTGCTGCGACTCCCTGCAGGTCAGTTACCTGGTTTCTCTCAGCCAGCAGGACGTTTACAAGAATTTGCCAAATTTTAAAGTTACATGGCAAACTAAGATAAACGGTCAGGCTACATACAGACGCCGTCGTTTGGAGCCGAGCTAGCGCGCGGTGCTTGTGTAAACCAGGAGAGACTGCAGACAGAGCAGATTCAAAATGTCGCTTTCTACATGTTTATGCCCGTTTAATACCGCGTTTACGTACCCATCCCTAAAGTAAATTATTTTTCTTATTCATCGCGTTTCAGGCAGCGTTTTGCGATGGGTTTATAGCTCATGTTCATATCGCGATGACGATGAAAATACGGTTTATCGGTCAGCACTACTTGGCATGTACTCATTCTCATATGGTGTGACTTTAAAAAAAAAAAAAAAAGAAAAAAAAAAGGGGCTACCAAATCAACAGGACTAGTGTAGTAGTCCTTTGGCTTTAACACAGCAAGAACATCTGCACATTTACGAGACGACAGTAGTGCAGTAGCCTACTGTTTATACTGCATGCCTCGTGTGGAAAAAGATCAGAAAAGAACGGTCCTGCTACTAATTCCTGTCGAATGATGTTAGGTAAAACATTTAATATTCAAAATGAGTTTTATGTCATTTTATGGCAAAAGCATTTTATTAGCCCGGGCATCACCCCCCAACCCAAAAGAATGACGTGTGGATGCATCATGCTTTTTATATGTCAGGGATTCTCATTGGAGAGCTCATGGAACATTTTGGAACTGGATTATTTTCTACCCGAGAACAATTTAGTTTAATGAACAAATTAAGTTACTCTGAAATGTCTCACTAGCCCATCTGAGAGACTGTCCCGAAAAAAGGTGCAGAATAAGACAGCGACAGTGTTTGATTAGGTATTACATGACCGTAGGAGCTCTAATCACTCACAGCTTTAGGCCACACATGGAGAGAGGGCGTCCCATTTGGCTCACTTGCTCAGCGTCTGCCAGTTCCAAAGTCCTCGAAACAATTTCAAGCAGCTAACCCATGTGGCTCATCGCTGCAGTCTGTAGACATGAGATGATGTTCCACGCCAACAGCACGCAGGACGTTATGTAAGTGTGTCTGAATGATGTTGGGGGGGGGGGGGGGGGGGCACAACCACAAACACAAGGCCATCACCAGTATTCAAGTCAGTGTCAGTTTCTGCGACGTGAGGGACGGATGAAGTGGCAGCAGCTAAGGATTGTTACTAACCTATCAACATTCATTTTTAGTTATTAATGTAGTCTAAAGCTATGTATCTAAAGGTCCAATTTTTATCATAGCCCAAAGGGAGATGTTCACATTGCTTATTTTGTGTGACTGCATCAAACATTTAGTTGATTCATCGATTTGTCAACTGACGGAAAGTTAATCAGCAACTCTTCTGCGCAAGCCAAGTCATTACTGATGCCAAATGACCATCAATAAAGAAAAGAGTCACATTTCCGTGAACCTGCGTAGTCATTCGTGTTCTACTGGCCCGGAATAGATACCTACTTAACCCGATTCCGGTGGAAGTGTTGGGGGGGCAACATCCACAGGCCCGTGTACATTTCAGCTACAGCTCATTCGAGGCTTCAGCACTCTGGGTTAGACAAATCCAGGTATTCTCTTCCACAGTTCGTCCCTTTAATGCAACATCCCTCCCTAGTTTTTGCCTGCATAGTGTTTACTTGATGAGCTGCAGCGGAGGGTTAGTTACACAGAAAGGGACTTTGGTAGTCAAAAGACTTCTTTAGAAGACAGACGCTCATATTAGTGTTGGCTAAACCTTCAACCAAAAGCTACAATGAGGAATGTCCCTTTTACATGGGCATGAGAGGATTATTGTTAGACACACACACACACAAGCAGTCTGAAGACGTCACCTTGGTTTGGGAACTTGCGATGGTCATTTGTCACTATCTTCTGACATTTCGTGGACTGAACACAGAGAGAATAGTCGTCAGATAATCGAAATAATCGTTAGAGAAAGTCTTTGCGCTTGAGGCAGCCTCCCAAACATTTGCCGGTTGGTCATCAAACCTGGAGCCTCAATGATCACAGCCACCTACTTTGGATTAAGCAGTCAGTATTTGGGCGTGTAGTGAAGCCAACAGTTGCATTATGTGCTACCATGCTGTAATAGGTGAAAGACAGAAATCACTGTTTACCTTTGACCTGCTTTTAAATGTGAAAGTGACTGACACTGACGCCAAATTCCAACGACATGTGACTTGATGGATTTGAGGATCAGGTGACTTACTGAAGGACTTAAAAACAACCATTTGAAGCCATGGAAACGGCATTACCTTCAGTGTCATCGATGTTGTGGAGGATGTCGTCAGTGTCCAAGCGGTCCTCTTCGGAAAAAGCATATGTTTTAATGTTGAAGTCCGCCATGAGATGGTAGACCCCCTCCAAAGTGAAGTAACAGGTCCGCTCCTGCTTGTCGTCCTCGTAGACCAGCAGCGCGCTCCTCCAGGTGAAGTGCTCAAACATCGCGGTGAAGGTCTCTGCCATCTTCACGTAGGAGGGCGCGATGCGGGTCAGGTGGGAGAACTCGGCGACCTTGTTGCTGAACGCGGCGGCCAGGGCACCTGCTGTGATCACCGGGATGTTCCAGTGGGATGCCAGGCGCACCACCGCCGCCGCCTCGTACTCGCACACCGGACCCAGAATCAGGTCCGGCTTTCGCCCACACGACCTGTCCACTAACATAAACAGGGCATCGTTGACACAGTCGGAGTTCTCAAAGTGGATGTTGAAGTGGAAGCCGGAGTACTTTCCTCCCTCCGTCTGCAGCCTCCGCTGTGCGTAAAGGATCGCCGGTGACACTCTCGTGTATGAAAACAGGTACGAGTTATTTTGCGGCAAAAACACCAAAACCTCTATCTCCTCGGTGATGGTGTTTGTCAAGACTGGGTTCAGCACCATGAGAAAGTACACACAGGGTGCGCTGAAGTACAGCATGATGCGCCTCTCCAAGTCCCACTTCAGATAAATGACAAAAGTGCCGATGAGATGTTCTTCAAATGTTTCTTTCCCCAACTTGGCTCCACATGAAGCTGCAGACGAGAAAGCCCTCCGCTGTGCGCGTATGGCTCAATGGCAAAGAACTGGATTTGTCTTTTTAAGGACGCGAATCGGCCAAAAGGTGTGCGTTTAATTCTGCATTGAGCGCTCCCTGCGACGGCTCCTGAACCTGCTCAAAATGCTCCCTCGGCAGTTGATCCTGCCAGGCTCGGGGCTCCTTCCAGCTCGGCCAGCAGCCACCGCACACGCTGGCTCCGGCCTGGAGTTTTGAAGCATCTTTTCAGGATTATTCCTGCGTCATCGGCGCGCTGCGCACCTCCTTCTTAAAGCTACACCGCTGCCGAGCTTCCGATGAATGAGCCACTTCAACACAGCACGAGTTAATACAGTTAGTGGGAATTATGGTCCTCAAACGACTAACAAACTACAGAACGCCCTTGTGTTTTCCAAAGATGCATTTATTCATGATGCACATGTATCAGGTAGATTATGCTCTTATGGAAAAGGGGTCCAAACTAGTTTCTAGGTGACTGCTTATAGGTGCGGCTTGCCATGCACAAACATTTGTGAACTGCCAATTCACAGTGTTGTTTAAACCAAGCAGCAACATGATGTTTCAGGGTCCAGCTTAATTTAGGATCCCTCTACACACTGTTGGGTCAAAGCTGCATGACCAGGAAGAAGTACCGAACCCAGAGTTCCGTTTTAAACCTTTCAATAAAAACCACAGAGATTCATTTATATCTGCAATTCAAAGAGGAATACGGGAAAACTGCGGAAGGAAAGGCCAATGTAAACTTGGAGAAATGACTTTGATATTTGTAAAAGCTTACTGTGGGTACTTTTTGAGAAACAACATTTGGAATAGTTAAAGATGGTTCCATGTTCGTACACTGAGTTGGGAAATGAAGCCTACTATTGTTACTTTAGTTCATATAATAAAGTCAGGTTAAGTTGGAGTCCTTTAGATTTCAGTCCTAGGTGATCTGGCGACTCATGGTTAACATACCGCCAACACTCTGAGCAGCTACTTTGTCAGAGATACAACAGACTGTGCAGCCAAACATCTGGATACCGGACTATATAGAAAGGTACTTACAGAATGTAAGTACATTGAATGGCTAACGCAGAAAACAAAATTAGGAAAAATGAAGTTTGATTTAATGAAAATCTTAAGGATTTGAACTTTAAGGCTTATTTCGCACATTGAACCTGTACTGCACCTGAAATGGGCGGCGGTGGCTTGGTGGCAGAGCGGGTCGTCCACCAATCGGACGCTCGGCGGTTTGATCCCGGCTTCCCCCAGCCATGGGTCGAAGTGTCCTTGAGCAAGTGACTGAGCCCCAAAATTGCTCCCGAAGCTGCGCCTTCGGTGTGTGAGTGTGTAAGTCGCTTTGGATAAAAGCGTCTGCTAAATGGATAAATGAACTGTTTAAATATGGCCCACAGGTCAGTATGTTATATTTATGATTAAATGCTTTCATTTCTTAATTTATTTTCCTCTGCAGTGAAGTGGATAGTTCCGGTCGTATCCAGCTTTCCCCAAAGTTGAGCTGAGGTTGCATGTGGATGTATATGCTACTATCTTTAGCCATGTGCACACCTCAGCAGGGACAGTGCAGGCGTATTTCCCTTATTTTACCGCTGTGTGTGAGACAAATTAAATTGTGTCCCCACCAAATAACTATAATGGTGTGTAAATAGATCAGATTATAGTTTCTGTGACAGAAATAATGACGCGATGATTGTTTCCATGTTCCAGAATCGTCTTTCCAACTCACTTTTATTTATTTTGAAACTCGCCAGAGCACATTTGAGTTTTACAGTGTACCTGTGAACAGTTTGTGCTGTTATCTACAGTTTGCTCTGTGCCTGACTTTTCCTGCCCCGCCGATCTCAGGTGTGCCGGCCACCCATCTCTTTGTTTCAATCTGATGACTGAGTAATGTGAAAAGGGTTCGCTAGTGACAAATCCTAGTGAGGATTTGCAGTTGTTCTCAGTGCCATGGAGCTTTTTAGCCTCCTATAACTCATTGCGTTAGTTTTCTTCTCTCTCATCAGCCTTGTTTCCAGCAGCAGCAGGCAGCTTTTTGTGGTGATGAAGCTGTGATAAACCCACCACCTTTCCAGCACCAATCAGCAGACGGACTCAGTCAGAGAGCGGCTGGTGAACATAATGGAGCATTTAGCAGCTAAAGAGCCCGATATTTCCCTCAGGAGTTGGTGGAGACCAAACCACAGCTAAAAGGAGAGTGTATTTAAGACTTACATTTGTCAGGCGGGCACAAACACGACTCAGAAAGAATGGTAATGTTGCGCCATGTCTGCTTTTTTACATGTGTAAATAGGGAACTGTTTGCTCCAATAGTCACCATAACAACAGCTTGTTATTCTGCTCCCAAGTGGCCAGAAATCCATTCATGCAGCTTTAAGTAAAGGTCTAGACGTATTTAAGCAAAGTGTAATTGTAGAGGAGAGCTAATTTGAACTACTTTGTAAATGGTTGTTGGGTAGTTTGACTGATGACAATGCATTGTATTTTATAGGTTGTTTTGTGTGTAGGAAACTACAGCGGTGCAATAAATGCCGTGTAGTAAAAAGTACTACATTTCCAGCTGAAATGTACTTGAGTAGAAGCATAAAATAGCATACCATGGTAAAGTATGTCAGAACTGTACTCATGTACAGCCCATCTACTTAATACTCCCCCACTGGCCTCGATGTATGTCTTGTGCCAACAGTTGTACCCGCAGTTGGGGAATAATGTTGAGAGGCGTTTCATTGGAGTACAAAACACGGCAATGTTTCTATACAGCACAGAGATTCAGTCTTACAGAGTGAGTGACTTCTCTGCCATTCCAGAATGAAAAAGTAATCTGAACCTCAGCTCAAATAGCAGCTTTGCACTTATCGTGGCTCATTAACATGTGTCACCTACTAAGTCTCTCAGAAGACACATTTTGTTTGCTGGCAAGTGGAGCGTGGAATTTGCTGACGTAAATGCCAATGTTTTCCACAGCTCTCATTACACTTACAATCATTAAATCATTACATGAAAAGGTAAAGTATTATACTGACTGTGAAGCACAATTCTGTGCTATCGTTGTCTGAAATCTCCCAAATTACGCCAATGAGCACAACGTGGAGATATTCTGCAATTATGGTCATTAAGCTGAACTCAGCACCTTGTAATGTAATGACAACTGTTACCTGTGGATCTGGCTCGGTCTGTAGGAACTCAGTCTGCTCATTGCCAGAGTTTTCCAGGACATGAGATGACATCCTGCTGCCAAATCCCTGTAGGCTCTGCTCTGTTTGAGTGTTATTGAATCCTCTGTGCAGACTGCTGTTTTTTTGTCATTTCTTTTTCTTTTCTGGCAGAAGGACTATACCATTTTATATTAGTACATTTAGTGCAGCGTGCATGTACACAACATGGCCAAATGTCTGCACAGAGCCCTGATCTCAGCCCCCATCCATCACCTTAGGGATGACCGGCAACGCCGACTGTGAGCCGGGCTTTATCCCCCAAAGTCAGTGCTGCTGTGGCTGGTTGGGAGCAAATCCCTGCAGCAGGTTCCAAACTCTGGTGGAATGGCTGGAATGGCCACATTCTTTTAACCATGTAGTACATTGGTGGACATCATTTGCTTTGTCTGATTTAAATTCATTATTGAGATGAAACAAGTTGGTATTTAATTAATTAGCTTAGAAAATAAATGTTGACAATTCATATTATGGGTCATTAATCAATTAAAAACATCCAACAAATGGGAGAATTTGCTCCTTCTCCCCATTTCTTCACATTGTTAGTTGAAGTTCCTGAATTGTACGTACATATGAGGTTGTCCTCATTTTTAAGGCCAATCTTACTGTTATTAGGGAGGGTGCGCGGCGCTAAATTGATACTGAGTTTTGCCGAGTTTCACAGAAAGAGACAGGAAGTGATGTAATGGTTCCGCACATAGAAGAGTGCAGTTAGGTGGAGTTTATGAGCAGCTCTTAGCTTAAAGAGCTCTTTAAAAAGCTGAGAGCTGCACGGTGCATTGCGACATCCCGAGTCCGAGTCCGCCTGGGGACCTTTGATGTCCCTCCCCTCCTCCTGTGTTTCCTGTCTTCACTCTCTGCGTATAACAACAATAATAAGAGGCAAAAAGGCCCAAAAAAGAATCGTAAAATAATTGAGATCCACTTAAAACCCAAGTAAATATTCTTTTATAATTGGACAGTTTGTCCTCCGCATCGGTTGCCTCAGTCTCGTCCGTCTCTCTGTCCCTCCCTTGAGGCACATTCCCACAACCCCAAGCGCCTGCATGTTATTTATGTCAGTCTATCTCGGCCTGCTCCTGGCTAAATTGCCAGTGTTGCTGTGTTGCTGTGTTGCTTAAAGCCTTTGCATCCAGCCACCTGTACCTGTTCCTGCTTTCTGGTTACCTGTCCGTGTGTTTGGACCTGTTGCCGGCGGCTGACCTGCTCCCCAGTCGTGCCCTCTTGGATTTCTTCGACTGTTCGGATTGCCGTCCTGCTGCCAACTCGTGAGCATGTTCCTGACCGTTGCCTTAAGTAAATGTCCCTTTATCTTGCTTGCTCTCCTTGAGTGTGCGTGTGTGTGTGTGTGTGTGTGTGTGTGTGTGTTTGCGCAGGAAACTTTAATGAATTTAGCTAAGTGTTAACAGATTCTGCATTAGACGTTTGTCATGCAAAAACGATTGTACACCCAGAGCACTGATGTAACATACATTATTGCATGTAATGCAGTAAGTTTTGTACAGCTGATAATAAGATCGTTCATAGATAGATTGTATAAGTTAATTATCGAATGGTACAGATCTTCGAAATTCTATTCGTGAACTCTATGGAGGCACATGTGCCAGAACGTTTCATTAACAACCATTCAAATATTCATTGAATCAGTTAATGGACCCAGCTGTCAGAGCAGGTTTACACCGAGGTCCTGTTTCATGGACCACACACAGGCACACATCCACTCACAGCGTGTCGGTCCTCGTCCTCAGTCGGGAACAGGATTTATTCATACTATACTATTCCTGCAATTCCTACCAGTGGACATTTGGTTTTCATCACTGGCAGCACTGTGAAACTGGTCAGTATGGGTCTTTAGACTGTAGAAATGTGATATTTGCATCTTTAAAGGAAGTTTGCAGTTAATTTAGAAGGTACTTTAATTTAGGAGCTTAAGCTCTCAGGTTTTATAGGATGTCTTTTTTCTTTTTTTTTTTTTTACTGTTCCACACTGTATACATTGTAAATCATGCATTCCAGGAAGCTCCTGACAGCGATTCTTACCGTCATCACTGTGCCGTCAGTGTTCCTATCATTGTCTGTCTGGACAGGATTCAAAAGGAATGTCCTTTCTCAGTAAATTACATATAAAGGCGATACTTAAATTTACTAACACTGTACAAATCGGTTTCATGTGGTGGATGGCTGTAAAGTGAAGGTAAATATGCATAATGAGCCATTCAAATACAGATGAATGCGGAGAAATAGTCCTTTCCAGCTTTCAAAATTCAGCAGTGGGAGTCATGGTACCACTGCCCTTGACATTCATAAGTTAGTGGTTCCTCCCCTGTCTGTGTGCTTTTACTGACATCTGGTGGTCATTTCTTACACTGGCACAGTGTAATTGTAACCCTTTGTAGGGTGTGTGGTCTGCTGTAACATGCCTTATATTGTGTTCCACTTGTTATGTATTAACAATAGAATGATAATAGTGAGCAACTTCCTTTAGGAAAAGTGAAGACTGAGAATTGATGGGAGTTGAATGTGTTCTTAGGTGAGAAAGGGTTAGGCTTAGTAAGACAAAGTCCCTTATGAACTAACTTTCAATGCATTGCGGTAGAATTCAAACTGATTTGGATTGGGTAAAAATGTAAAAGGAAAAAAATGTTCTCAACCAATCAAAGTTCTCTCAAAGCAGTATGGGAAGATTAATATTTGCAATCCTACCATTGCAACAGTATCCCCCTTACTCGCATTGGTGTGTGTATCAGCCGGTGTCAGAAAATCATGAAGTGTTACATTTTAAATGTACTCTTTGAATAGAAGATACTAGGAGATATTACTTGTGTTTACAACATAACTGTATTTAGTTAGGGGGACAACCATTTCAATCATTGGAGTGAAAAGTAATTGAAAAGTAATTAAGCATCTACACTAGCTTTGTGTGTGGTGCAGTGAAGACATCAGGCCTGGGGGGCGATGAAAACAAGGAAACTCTGACCACATCTATCAGATGAGGCACATGTTATCTAAACGCGAACTGCAAGTTCCCTGTGGACGCGCAATCTAACGAAATATTCTAAAGTAGCATCAGTTCAGCAAGACGAACAAACAAATTCATAATGAAAAAGATGCCTTCATAAAGATGAACGGCAAGAAAATGTCCTGGGGTTAAACGGAATTCTCAAGTTCTTTGTCCGTTTGTTACTAACGGTATGATGAAATCACATTAAATGACACAAAAGTGATGACATCCACACTTACTTTTTGCAACCTACAGTTTGTCATCATAATTGTATGTACTATGATCTTCTGTTGTGAAACTATTCTGTACACACGACATCTATTGCATGTCTGTCCGTCCTGGGAGAGGGTTCCCTCCTCTGTTGCTCTTCCTGCATTACCTGCCTCACCCAGCAATGCAGGTGGAACAGCTGCTGCCAGTCCAGGGAAGACAGACGAGGCCCACAGGTCTGTGAACAGTGTTATGGCTACATTTCTTCATAGCTTAAGTGTCAACTCTTAGTGGCAATCCTGGGATAATTATGAGGAGGTTCATTTCATCGCTACAGTAAATAGTATTTTTACAGTCTTGCTAAGACCACAGTGACTTGTCCATGGCTGACATTTTCTCTACTGTCGACCTCTACGTGATTTCTCTGTTGTGTTAAATTAAGCTCATCCGGCCATAATTATGGCAATGGCTGATAGATTTTAATGTAATGAAAATAACACTTGTAGCCATATCAGTCTTCAACTTTACCATCTGTGCTCTTCCTAATGTCTTCTCCCTTTCCACCCCACCTGCAGTACTTATATGGACTACAGCACTGGCTTTTTAAACTATGCACATAAAAAAACGTATGCAAATTTCAGTCCGTCCCAAATTGATCATCTTGTTGATAGTGCTGCAGGTTCACTGCGAACGACACTTGATTCTGTTGCTCCTCTTAAAAAGAAGATAATAAAACAAAAAAGGGTAGCTCCATGGTATAACGCTGAAACCCGCAAATTAAGGCAAACATCACGAAAACTTGAAAGGAAATGGCGTTCCAACTATCTAGGACAATCTTGTTTAGCCTGGCAAGATAGTCTTAAAATATATAAGAAGCCCCTCCGTAATGCCAGAGCAGCGTACTACTCATCACTAATAGAGGAAAATAAGAACAATCCCAGGTTTCTTTTCAGCACTGTAGCCAGGCTGACAGAGAGCCACAGCTCCCCTGAGCCATGTATTCCTGTAGCCATCAGCAGTAACGACTTCATGAGCTTCTTTAATGATAAAATTTTGACTATTAGAGAGAAAATTAATCACGTCCTGCCCTCAGCTGGTGCCAACCGATTTTCAAGCATAGAGGCGTTGGAGGGAGCTGTGAAACCTGATGTGTACTTGGACTGCTTCTCTCCTGTCGACCTTATTCAACTAACGTCGACAATTTCTTCATCTAAGCCTTCGACCTGTCTCTTAGACCCAATTCCAACTAGGCTGCTTAAAGATGTTCTACCATTAGTTAGTACGTCTTTTGTAGATATGATCAATCTGTCTTTACTGACAGGTTATGTACCTCAGTCTTTTAAAGTAGCTGTTATTAAACCTCTCCTTAAAAAGCCCACACTGGATCCAGGGGTTTTAGCCAACTATAGACCTATATCTAACCTTCCCTTTATCTCTAAGATCCTTGAAAAAACTGTTGCTAATCAGTTATGTGACTTTCTAAATAACAATAGTATATTTGAGGATTTTCAGTCAGGTTTTAGAGTGCATCATAGCACAGAAACAGCCCTGGTGAAAATTACAAATGACCTTTTAATTACATCAGACAATGGACTTGTCTCTGTACTTGTCTTCTTAGATCTCAGTGCTGCATTCGATACCATTGACCATCAAATTCTATTACAGAGACTGGAACATTTAATTGGAATTAAAGCAACCGCGTTAAGCTGATTTAAATCCTATCTATCAGACTGATCTCAGTTTGTATATGTTAACGATGAATCATCCGAGCACACCAAAGTTAGTCACGGAGTTCCGCAAGGTTCTGTGCTTGGACCACTTCTATTTACTTTATATACGCTTCCTTTGGGCAATATTATTAGAAAGCACTCCATAAAGTTTCATTGTTACGCAGATGATACCCAGTTATATTTATCGATTAAGCCGGATGAAACTGATCAGTTAGTTAAACTTCAATCATGCCTTAAGGACATAAAAACCTTGATGACCAGAAATTTTCTGATGTTAAACTCGGACAAAACTGAAGTTATTGTACTTGGCCCCGAACGCCTCTGAGACTCGCTGTCGGCCGATATAATTGCTCTAGAGGGCACTGCCCTGGCCTCCAGCACCTCTGTGAGGAACCTAGGAGTTATGTTTGATCAGGATCTATCCTTCAACTCCCACATGAAGCAAACCTCAAGGACTGCCTCTTTTCACCTACGTAACA
This sequence comes from Coreoperca whiteheadi, assembly GCA_011952105.1. NCBI lineage: Eukaryota > Metazoa > Chordata > Actinopteri > Centrarchiformes > Sinipercidae > Coreoperca > Coreoperca whiteheadi. The sequence goes on along the minus strand of WNGW01000012.1, from coordinate 1,146,362 downwards.
TTGCAAAAATCAGGCACTTCCTGTTTCGAAATGATGCAGAAAAATTAATCCATGCATTTGTTACTTCAAGGCTGGATTACTGCACTTCCATATTATCAGGCAGCCCGAAGTCCCTTAAGATTCTCCAGTTGATTCAGAACGCTGCAGCACGTGTACTGACAGGAACTAGGAAAAGAGATCATATTTCTCCAATATTATCTTTTATGCACTGGCTCCCTGTGAAATCCAGAATAGAATTTAAAATCCTTCTCCTCACCTACAAAGCTCTTAATGGTCAGGCACTGTCGTATCTTACAGAGCTCATAGTACCTTATTACCCCACTAGAACACTGCGCTCTCAGAATGCAGGGTTACTTGTCGTTCCTAGAGTCTCCAAAAGTAGAATGGGAGCCAGAGCCTTTAGCTATCAAGCTCCTCTCCTGTGGAATCAGATCCCAGTTCAGGTTCGGGAGGCAGACACCATCTTCACATTTAAGAGTAGGCTAAAGACTTTTCTCTTTGATAAAGCTTATAGTTAGGGCTGGCTCAGGAGAGTCCTGAACCATCCCTTAGTTATGCTGCTATAGGCCTAGACTGTCGGGGGACTTCCCATGATGCACCTCTCTCTCTTCACCTCTGTCCTCCTCTCCATCCGTATGCATTCTCATCCCATAAATGCATGTTACTAACTTGACTTCTTCCCTCTCCCGGAGTTTTGTGCTTTGTCGTCCGTCTCTTCTTTCTTAGTGTCACTTTCAGCAGGTATTTCAGTGTCCGGAGATGTATCTGGATCGGTGACTATGGCAACCTGCTGGGGCAGTGCTGCTGTGTCTATGGTGCAGGGGATGAGTGGCTCGGGTCCTGCACGTTGGGCTCCACCTGGACCAATCATCTTCCCTTATGTTTTACATCCCACACTTTTCAACATAATTATATATATATACAACAATTTTGCCATCATAACTGTATATGTTATAATTTTGATGCTATGAATCTATTCTGTACTTACGACATCTATTGCATGTCTGTCCGTCCTGGGAGAGGGATCCCTCCTCTGTTGCTCTTCCTGAGCTTTCTGTCTATTTTTTCCCCTGTTAAAAGGGTTTTTTTGGGTAGTTTTTCCTTAATCGAATCGAGGGTCTAAGGACAGAGGGTGTCGTACGTTACAGATTGTGAAGCCCTTTGAGGCAAATGTGATTTGTGATATTGGGCTATATAAATAAAATTGAATTGAATTGAATTGAAAACATACATATAAAAGTAATGTTACTATTTCTATACTGTGTGTTCAGTGTCCACTATTTTTATTTATGGATGCGTATTACTGTTGGTGATGCAGCACTGAAAGCCTACTGCCTCATTTTAGGATAATTAAGCTCACCTTGACCTTGGTCCACCTCTGTGTATTGATAGATCCTAAAATATTTTTTCAAGTGCAATAAAGTCATTTATTAAACTGTTGCTTTCTCTTACGGTACAATTCCAGAACTAAGTTTATCAATATGTACAATAATCCAATCGCAGGAAGACATTAATAGCATTTTTGTTTGTCAGAATGTAGATTATTCAGTAAAAGGCCACAGTCAGTGTCGTCTTATACTTCTTGCATACATAATAACTTATACACAAATGTGAATATTATTTACACACAGATGTACATGTTAGAAATTGGCCCTTAACATTAACGGTCAAGGATCAGAAGAGAGATATAAAGTTTAGTTTTCTGACTTTCGTCATATGCATCAAATATACTGAACCACACAACAATTCACCAAAGTCTCCTGTTACATTTAACAAGGTATGTGGCAAAACCAGGTAACAGAAGTCACTTTATAGAAAATGTACTAATTTCTGTTTAATCTCACCGTTTATTTTAAATTATTCAACCTGATGACAAAAAACATTCCCAATGGCTCATATTTATCGCATTCTTCACCTAAATATGATTTCTATGCAGTTGTTAATAAAATTATTAAAATTCAGCTTTAATATATTGACATAGGATATTTCCACAGGATAGTATCATTAAAGTACAGCTTTAGATGGTAACAACAGTACACATCTATTACAGGAGACATTATGCTCCCAGGTGAACATCTAGTTGGCCAGTTCCAGATGTTTCCTAATCTAAACCCGTTAATCTCAAACTGGAACGTACTTTTCACTTGTGTGAACTGGTGCACTGGGGTTGTTTCCTCCTTGAACTCAAGCCTGCTAGTTCTTTAAACTGTATTTGTAAAAATATGCAATGACTATCTCGCAACCGTTACAGCACAAAAGAAGATCCTATACAGGAAAGAAGTTGAACCTAACCCTAAATTGGAGAGGTCCTTCCATGATTCACATAAGCTGCTACTGTAAACTGGGGCTCTGGCATCAGAAAAGATGAACTGTAAGTTGAGTGTAGCGTCATCTTCATAAGTCTTTTGAGAACAGAGGATGATTTTCCATGTGGTCTCCCTTCTCCACAGCCAGATGGATGGCACCAAATGCCCGCTGCTCAACACATCAGGTATCACCGTGTGGATACCTTTCCTGTTAAAGCAAAACACTTTAATGAAGACTTTGAAAGATGGCAATATGTATCCTATACATACCAGCTTCTCAGACCAGGTGGAGGTTCGCTTCAGTGCAGGACCATCATGTGTATAGACTTTCATATTTAATACCCAAAACCTGAAATGGGCACATTTCCTCTGAACACTATGGCTGAGTGTGTGTGTGTGTGTATGACACCGTTCTATAGCACGACCAACCCAGATTTGGATGAACATGTACCCTTATTGATAAAAAGAATTGAACTTCTCGGAAATTTGGCCTCTGAGCCATAAACAGCCCTGTCCAGAGAACTAATAAGCTTTCTCTAGAAACGTCCTCTGTCCCATGACCTTTGCTGGACTCAGGCCACTGATGGGAAATTGAATGACAATCTCTCGATTTATGCCCGTTCTGCTTGAAGTCAAACTAATCCGATGTCATGTTGAGATACAATTCACACATTTGGTGCAAGACTCACAAAGGAATGTCGAGTGCCAGCTGAGAGTGATCATAAGCCAGTTTATTCATTCACGCCCCTCCCCAGCTCGGTAAACTGAAAACTCCCCCATCTCTGGTTTCCATAAAGGGAAATCCAGGACTTGTAAAACTTTAAGACTAAAGGAACAAAGAAAGGGACTTTGCCATACGGAATAAAAAAGGTATGAACTCATATTTTTTTTCATTGATAGCATAAGAAGAGCGTGGAATTTGATGTTGTCATGCCGATGCCGACAAAGAGCAAACGACCCTGTTAACAAGAACCGTTCTTAATGTAAAGAAATTAATACATTTGTACAAAGTATAAATCAACATTTTCTGTATTAACAAAACTATTCCTTCAGGACATCTATAATAATTTGGGACAGCATGTGTGATCATTTGGGATTCACTTTCCTTAATGTAAGTCCTTGCTTCAACTCTAATGACATATTGCCAAGAATATTTTCAGCTTATCTCTTGTTGTCTTAACCTTAATATTAATAAATCAAACATGCCTACGGTTACTTAATGTTACATATTGGCCTACTATGATGTGTTGCATAGCTAATGAAACGGGAACTGTAAATATGCATTTACACAACAAATTCAGTTGTGAGCAGTTGCATGTAGGAACTATTTTCTTTCTGCCGATAGTTCCCACATGAAACAAATCTGTGGATTATCTTGAATAACTGCGTCACGGTTTCTGGAAAGAGAAGTTGCTGTTGAGTTTTTCAAATGTTTTTTTTTTTGGAGCGTTGAGCGCCACAAGCGGAGTGCCATGTAGTCCCACGGCCGATATCTACAAAACATGTCAACTCAACCCAAAAGACTCTAGATGGATAAACAGCACTACAGGTAAAAGGAAAAATGTCTATTTTTGATTTTGGGGTGAACTGTCTCTTTAATAAACACAACCAACAGCTGACAGACGCTCACACCGCGTTGCCATTACAGCCGAGCCTCATCAGCCTCAATATGGAAGAAGAGACGCGACTCGAGCTGAAGTCGCCCAGGGCGTCCGAAAACATGGAACTCCAGGGAGTTTCATTCAGGACCGACCGCCCACAGAGTGCCCAGAGGAATGGCCTGCCCTGCTCAGCCAAAACTCAGGTGAAACCATAGATACTTTTCCTGTATGGGGTTGGATGTTTAGCTTAATTAGAACAATTAGGAAACGTAGATAAAAAAAAAAAATGAGGATCGCCGCCTGTTTTTACTGCATGAGCAAAGGTGAGAGCACTTTTGACCAGAATGTCCAAGAAATTCCTCTCATGACAGCAGAAAATACAGATAATAGGTCCGCTGGTGTAGTTCCGCTGATGCTCATGAGCTCTTCTCTGCTGAAACATAATGTATGACAGCTAAATTACATCAGGTGATTAATAATTCCTAATATTAATAATCTCCCTTGACTTTCCAAAACTTCTCAGTTGCTTAAAAGTGCCTAGTTTCTTTCACTGGTTACTGTCTGTCCGTCCTGGGAGAGGGATCCCTCCTCTGTTGCTCTTCCTGAGGTTTCTTCCATTCCTTTCCTTGTTAAAAGTTGGGGGGGGTTCTTTATTCGAATCAAGGCTCTACAGATTGTGAAGCCCTTTGAGGCAAATTGTAATTTGTGACATTGGGCTATATAAATCAAATTGAACTGAATTAAAGTTGTCCACTTAGCGGTTTCCTGTGTTTAGAATTTAATACCGCTTGCCAAGTTAACCATTCACTTTCTGGTGTCAAATGCTCATTCAGTCACCCCTTTAATATTTATTAGTTATTAACCACTGTGTTCATATTATTCATTCATGCTTGCATTTATCCGTTCATTTGTGTGTCTAGTAGTTATAGTGGTGTGTGTGTATTTCTCAGTTGAATGAACTTTTATAAAACTTTGGTCATTGTGTGTTTGTGTGTATGAAACATTAGGTCATATATATAGGTCACTGCCCTGAGACAAGAGCTCTGTAGCAACCTTCAGATTGAAACTTAATGAATTACCATAAATTACTATCAAGATGTTATCCTTGTAAAGGATTGGTGCCCCGGGAAAATGAATATAACGGAAGTTAGATTCTGTTATAAGAATGCTCATTTTAATCTGAGAGCCGGAAGTGAGTGGAATCCTTCTCCTTCCTCTAAGCAGAATTAGGGTCATCCGATATGATCAGTCTAATGCATTTAGAGCTTTTATCTGCTACTTTTGTGTGTATGAAATATTACGGGGACATGCAGTCGAGTGAGTATGTCGATTTTGTTGCCTTTTTAATTGTGCTTTTCTGTTAAATTGTGAAAACATGCATCGTGTCTTTGCTACCTTAATTTCAGCTTAAGTTCAATGCATTTTTATTTGTTTTGGTATCCGTAGAAGACTGAGGTTGTTTTGACTGGCTGTGATGGGGAACTGCCCTTTACTCCTGCGTTACCAGATAAACGGCGAGTTGAAGCCAAAGACCAAACCTACACAACGCAACCACTACAGTAACATGAGAGGACAATAGCGGACCTGAGAGGGCTGGCCCCAACCATGCAGTCGAGTCAAGTGGAATACGGGGGAAAGTTACTCGAGTTCAACGTGGTTCAGGTAAGGCCTGCATCCTTTCTTGTGTTGATAATAAAGGCAATAAGTTTATGTTGCGTTAGTACCTGGGACAGCCAAAACTTTGCATTATAAATCATAGGAGGACCGCGGGTACACTCCAGTCCACAGTGAATATGCCTACACACCACAACAATGTGACTTAATAAGATTCTAGACGACTCTTTAGCTTTAACAGGAACTTTCTAAGAGACATATAGAAAAAGGTTCACCTTTAAAGATGCGTTTGACAAAGAGAGGCCTGTCTCTGTGGCTTGAGGACTTTTCCCCCCTCCAGATTAACGCCCAGGCCAGCAGACTTGTGAAGCTCCACTGTTGAAGCACTGTCTGGACCACATCCACCACCGGAAAGTATTGTTCTCCCCGAATTACAGCGGTGAAATATTACCATAGGCAGTATATGAGAGGTTGCTACTGCTTACTACAGCTGATGACAGCTAACACTGAAACAGCAAGGGCTGTTTATAAGGTTAATGCTTGTGTTTGAAACAGTGAAATGCTCTACAGAAGCTTGACTGGTGGACTGACAGGACAAGCAGATCAGACTGTTTTGAAATTAGTTTCAAAGGTGACAAGTATACAATCGCAAAGTTACTGAACAGGTTAATGTTAACAAAGACAGGTAAGATAAAGGTTAATAAGGTTAAACATAAGCTCTGTTGCTGTGGGGATAAACTAATTTACCCTCATCAAGACTAGCAAGCTTGTCTCTATTGTCACAGATGTCTTACCTGCTCCAGCTTCCAAAGACTTCTTCCTGGCAGAACACATCCTCTTTGGCTGGCTAGCCGAGTTCTGTCTGTCAGAGACACTGTCCATGTCTCTGCATATGACTACTAAGGCTTGATTGGACAGCCTGGCTTGATGGAGGCAGGAGACAGCCTCTCCATGGGTTTTACCCTCCAGACTTGTGCCATTTATGGATAAAATGCTGTCACCTCTCTGGATTGTGCCTTCGAGGCTAGCTGCACCTTTGCTGAAGATCCGATGAACCTAGGCACAAAGGTACGAATTACAGTATTATCACCCGCTGCCCAGAGTTATTGGTAAGAACTATTAAAACACAGCCTTTTCTCCACATAAATTCTTCACATTAATACTTATATATTGATTAATTTATCATTATTTTTATTTTTATCAAGCATTGTAATAAGATCAAGTCCCTTTCAGACATGCACGCCTTTACTTTAATCTTTAATTGGCAATTTAACATGTTGGTCTCATGTCTAAATAAACACCCTGGTTACTTTTACATAAAACCCATGATGGCAATCTTACTAGGCCGGACCTAGTAACATTTCCATAACACTTTCAACAGGTCTGAATTGAATGCCGTCAGATTAGCGTAAAGACCACAGCAGCAGTCTTGTTCCATCTTTTCACATAATTGTAATAAATGTAATTTATTTACGCACAATATGTGAGCAAATAGGAATTATGTTGCAACTTAACAGCCAGTCAATTAATGCTTGTAGAGGTTTAAAGCAGACAGCAGCATTCGCTATCTACTAACTTAAAATGAAAAATGTATTATAGGACCTCTGTGAGAAGAGGGGGCAAACGTCCCTCGCACTCATGATGGTCATTAAGTAAAGCTTCAGCAGCAAAATTTGTTTAAAATCCGCCAGTGATGTAGAACTAGGAATGGGCATGAGCAGTATTCGTTCAACATATAGAGTATTCGCTTCTTTATTTTGCTATGTAAAAAAACATAAATTGGCCCTGTTCTTTATTAAGTTTTTGGACGGGACGCAGTGATGTAACTCTGAATCTCTGACTATCTGCACAGATCCATTGAGCAAAAATTATAGATCTGCGCAGCCGCAGATTACATTCAATGTCTTCAGATTCAGATATCACTCAATGTAACATTGCGGGCAGAATGGCGACCAGGCATAAGAGTGATGTTTGGAAGTATTTCGACAAAATCATCGAAATGAATGTGCAGTGTCAGCTAAGAAAACAGCTGAGCCAAAAAACAGGCACTCTCTCATCACCTCATTTGCTAGCAGTGTTAGCATGCGCTGTTGTGATGCCATCAGGGCAGAGAAGATTAGCCAGGTCATCGCGAAAATGGTGACCGGAGATATGCTACCGTTAAGCCTTGTGGAAGGAGAGGGCTTCCGTGAGCTTGTGGATATGGTCTTTCTTTATTTCATTTACGTGTCACTCTTAGGAGAGCTCTCTCTGTGTGAGGTGGAGTTCATGGAACCCTGACTGGAATTTCTCAAAAATATGATTTTGGTTTAAAAAGGACAGAATTTGATTTAAAACAACCTTTTCTAACGCCTTTAGATAAAAGAAAGAAAGCTTAGAAATTGGCCTAAAATGATTTGGAATTGTCAGGTCAAGACCAGGCTTCTCGATGAGTGGCTGAACTATGTCATGCTTAAAACAAGATGGGACTGTACCTTCTGGCTAGAGAACTGTTAAAAATCATCAGTTTGCTAGGACCAACTGCTTCAAGTGACAGTTTTAAGAGTTTTGTTGGAATTATAGCAAGCTGACAGCTAGTGGGCTTCATTCCTGCAATTATGCGTCTAAGCAGGGGTAAAAAACTGGTGGTAGTGGGGGGGCACTACCGCAACAAAACCACAGACTGTATAAAACATGAACATAGTGTCCGTGAAGTCACAGGAAATTCAGGCCCCTCACAGTTGTCAGGAATGGGAAAATTAGAGACCAAAACAGTTTTTTGTGCCAGGCTGTAAACATTTTTATATCTGCTGTTAAGTTGGGCATTTTAACATGGGTCTCTGTGGGGATTGACTCGCTTTTGGAGCCAGCCTCAAGTGGCCAGTCGATGAAATACAGTTTTTGGCTCTGTTTTGGCACAGTGTTTGCTTCATTTTTCACCCCGAGAGGTTGCCACTTAACCAAGACTTGCAGGAATCATCAGACATAGTATTTATAACATTTATTTTTACAATCAATTAACACGTACGGTCAAATGGCAGTATGGAAGCATATAGGAGACTATTAAAATGATGATGCAAACTTGGAAATGAAAACGTAACTCCACAATAGGATTATAATTTTCCCAGTATGTGTTATTTGAGTAAAAATAAAAATGCAATCATCCAATTTTCATTTTCATTTCAATATACTTGTATGGGCATTCTATGACCATATTAAAATAAAAATAAGCTCAAAAGACTATTACCACAGATGTCAAGAAGTCTTTTGAGCTTATATTTATTTGATTTACTTCTTGACATCTTTGGTAATGAAGTATTTTGAGAGCCTTGTGTTGTCCCACCTCAAATCCATTTTAGACCCACTCTTGGACCCCCTGCAGTTCGCCTACAGAGCCAACAGGTCTGCAGACGATGCAATAAACAGGACCCTTCAATTCAGCCTCAAGCATCTGGACTCCTCAGAAAACTGTTTGTGGATTTCAGCTCTGACTTCAACACTATTATCCCTGCTCTGCTCCAGGACAAGCTCTCCCAGCTGAGTGTGCCTGACTCCACCTGTAGGGGGATCACAGACTTCCTGTCCAACAGGAGGCAGCATGTGAGGCTGAGGAAACGTGTCTCTGACACGCTGCTCCACTTTTCAAGCTCATTTCAACCTGAAGATTCAACTGTCTCTGCTCGTATCTCTGCATGCTTGAGTGACATCTTGCCGTAAAAGAAGGACCATCACCTGCAGCTGAACCTTGACAAAACGGAACTGCTTGTGATCCCGGCCAACCCAAAGATTCTCCACAACGTCTCCATTCAACTAGGCTCATCGACCGTTACACCGTCCAGCACAGCCAGAAATCTGGGGGTGGTAATCGATGATCAGCTAAACTTCAAAAGCCATGTCGCCAGCACCACCCGGTCCTGTAGAGTCATCCTCTACAATGTCAGGAAAATCAGACCTTTCCTATCTGAGCAGTCTACACAAGTCCTAGTCCAGGCTCTTGTCTTGTCCAAATTGGACTATCGCAATGCGCTACTGGCTGGACTCCCTGCTTGCACAACCAAACCTCTGCAGAAGATCCAGAACGCGGCGGCAAGAGGGGTCTTTAATGAACCGAAGAGAGCGCACGTAACCCCTCTCTTCACTAGGTTACACTGGCTCCCTGATGTCGCCCGCATCAAGTACAAAGCGATGCTCTTGGCTTACAAGACCACCACTGGTTCTGCACAATCATATCTTTGGTTGTTCATACCGACCTATGTTCCTGCCAGGTCCCTGCGCTCTGCTAACGAACAACCTCTGGTGGTACCATGCCAAAAAGGAACAAAATCACTCTCGCGCACCTTCTCTGGATCTGTTCCACATTGGTGGAATGATCTGCCTGCTCCTACAAGTTCAGCAGATTCTGTAGCCACCTTTAAAAAGCACCTGAAAACGCATCTCTTTTGTCAACACCTAACTGACAATCACTAACTTCTTCCTTTCTATCTCTTCATAAAAAACAAACAAACCCTTCCTATTCTTAGCTTTGTATCCTGTGCTGGGCATTAACAGACTAGTTTCTGGTGCACTTATGCTTTTTGTTACCTTGTGTTGTTATAATTGCTTCCATTGTCTTCCTCATATGTAAGTAACTTTGGATAAAAGCGTCTGCTAAATGACTAAATGTAAATGTAAATGTACAAGTACAGTCCATTTACCATTACTCCCCTCCAGCAGGAACAGGGCTGAACGCTAACTTTTAAAAGTGGTTGCCAAGCTGGCAACGAGGCATTGCTGAAACAGAAAATAGTCACCTTATATTTTGAGTACTTAAGATACCACATCAGCTTAATGATGAAAATGTGACAGAAATAATGTTTAAAAGCTTTATTACAGGGAGCAGCTGTGGCTTGGTGGCAGAGCAGGTTGTCTACCAATCGGAAGGTCGGCGGTTCGAAGTATCCTTGAGCAAGATACTGAACCCCAAATTGCTCCCGAAGCTGCGCCTTCAGTGTGTGAATGGTTAGTTTAATTTGTACTGATGGCCAGTTAGCTCCTGCCATCAGTGTATGAATGTGTGTGTATGGGTAAATGTGATCTGTAGTGTGAAAGCGCTTTGAGTAGTCGGACGACTAGAAAGGCGCTATAGAAGTACGGTCCATTTACATTTTTTACAGTAACCGAACCGAGGTTTGTGTTTTATCTGATAATTTACAGAATTCTAATCTTTATTTTTATCGGTTGATGTGTCCACCCAATTCCTGGTATACAAAATACCAGCATTCATTTGTGATGTTGACAGGTTAGTCAAACTTTTCACCCAAGTCAAACAACTTAATTTGCTTCACCATTGTCTCTAAAACAGATGCCTCTGCGCGCACTCGAGTAAATGCACCAACACACAACCAGCGTTGTATGGTTGCGGTTCCGGCTGTAACAGCAATATTTAAAGATCACTAATGCAACAAATATTAAAAACTGACTTTGCCTTTTTTCTGTATGTTAAAAAGTAGGGGTTTCACAATTCTCCAAAGCCTTGATTCGATTTGACTTTCAATTTCAATGTCACAGTTCAATTAGATGATTTTTCAGCACTGACACCAATGCCATTATTAGACTATCATATCTGTCAGTACAAAAGTTCTCTGCTTAGTCACGACTTTCTTGGTTTCCACAATTACTCTGCAGAATTGGAGAAATTTTGTCTTAAGAGTTGCAGCTTTGTAATTTGGCCCAGAAAGTCCGGCATTACCTCCTGTACTCCGGTCCAGATGAGGCGGCAGGCTCCCGGGAAATGATGGCGTGGTGGGTGAAGAGAACACGGATCCGGACTGTAAGGATGGGCGGCTTAACAAACGGCGGACTTTTTGGATGCGGTGACCGGCTTTGGCAGGCTAGCGATGGAGTAGCGAATTGTATATTTTTTGACCTCCAGTACTTGCTTTATCTTTTATATTTCATCTTTTATAAAGATGTTTAAAGTTGTGCACCAAAAAGCAAAATGCTTGTACATGTAAATCTACCTAGCAATTAATCTGTCTATTACTCTGACATTAATTTTCAAAGTCGTACACCGCTGTACAGTGGACAATATACAAATGTTAATTCAAATTAGAAAATGCAATATAAGCAATGTACAGTAACTGTGACTGAATGTGAAAGACCAACCTTGATGACAGGAATGACAGACATCAAAAGAGCATGGTCACATGTAATTGTAAATGCAATAGACTGGCGGCACCGTTTTGCTTATTGCGTGTGAATGTTGTCCACTGTACAGCAGGTGAATTAAATGTCAAATGGCGTTTTCATTTAAAAATGGTTAGAAAATTGCTAAATTGTTAATTGTGACTCTAAAAATGCTTGCACAAATGGAAAATTAGGCTCCATTGTTTATATTGCATTTTATTTTTCAAATTTGAATTAACATTTCAATTTTGTCCACTGTACATCGGGGTACGACTTTAAAAATGAAATGTCAGACAACCTTTCCTTTTCCATTTTATATGGTCATGAAAGTGCAAATTTGATGATTTCATTTTCATTTTTACTCATGTGACACATACATATGTGGAAAATTATAATACTCTTGTGGAATTACATTTTCATTTCTAAGTTTACATTAACATTTTAATATAGTCCCCTATACGCTTCCATGCTGTAGACACAGTATATCTATTTTGACAATTTCATGAATCTCCTGCACAGCATTTTCTGAGAAGGACTTTCATATTATAAGTTATGAATTAAAGCCCCTACAGTAACTGTAGGATTTGAACATTTCTGATTGGTTACCCACAGTGGTAGTATCAAGAAAGACACCATGGCAGTTTGCAATGCACATCATCATTCAACTCCGAATGATTGATGTCCAGCACTACATTTGAACAGTAAGTTCCTGAGCCTCTACATACTGTACTTACAGTTATTGCCCTCTGCTCAAGGTCAACGCCACCAGCAATACTAAAACCAAGTCCTGAGCCTTCTTCTTTACTCAGGACAACAAGGTGAGTGTTGTCATTAACCTGCAGAGAGCCAATGTGACAAAAAAGAAAAATTAGACAGAAAGTAGGACTGCAACAATAATAGTCTACGGAATGCGTTATGATTAGATATTAAATTACATGTGAAATGGGTCCAATGCACGTATCAGCAGTATGGCATTACCTCTGACAGGGCCGTGGTCCCCTGAAGCAGGGCCGACATGTATGATTTGACTGTCAGGGAAGACCGCAGCGTTTGCAGCTTATACTGACTCCCGGGAGAAGTAGCCAGCTCTTTTAAACTGTAGAAAAAAATTTAAATTGAAGACATTTGAAGTCATGTCGATCTTTTAGATGGCCCAAGCAAATGAACAATCAATCTTGAGTGTTTTCAGACTAAATGTTCTCAGCTCAGCTAATTTTAGCTTTTACATTTACCAATACTTCTAAAATAATATATTCCTTACAAATGCTGCATAATGAAATCCATCTGAGTCCTCACCATAAAGAAAAGACAACCAAACAAATAAAAATATCAACAGAATATTGCATGTATCCACACAATATGATAAACAGTGGCCAAAGATACAGGGTAGGACAGGGTATTCAGCTGAAAATCAGAAGCCTGCTCATCACCCAGTCAGTATTATACATCGCATCGACTTTAGTCATGAAAAGGAGTGTATTGTAAATTGTTTACCAGCAGCACTGCCTGAACAGCGACAGGTTCCATACATTTGTAGTGTCTACTGAAAACGTGGTATCAGGGGATTTGTTGTACGGCATTAAATATTCATGACTAAATATGCAACAAACAAAGTGAAAGTTTGAAAACTTAGGTATTATTTATTAAGAGTGTTAATATGCTTAATCAGGACTAGACTGAACAGGACTAAATTCTTGTTGCTCAACTCTGATTGCTGCATGGAAGTAGGAAGATAGCACATTCATACATTTCTCATGTGAAATAACCAAAGTGTTTTAGGTTTGGCAGAAAATTGTGTTCTCACATAGGACCCCATCATTCACACTAAGAAGCTGATTGAGAAAAAAGGTTTTCTTAAAAAATTCAGTTAAAATCTTTTGATAAAGACTCACAATGTCATGAGAAGAAAAGTCATAATTTCAAGAAAATACTCATTTATATCAACACAATATTTTGAGAAAAAAAGCTGTAACGTGAGATAACCTGAGAAAAATGTAATATTTGGGGGAAATACTCATATTTTGTGAATAACCTATTTATTGAATGAATTGAATGTGAACAAGTGATTGAGAGGTACAGTTCTGGCATAGAATTGTGTTAGTATGACTAAAACGTTAACTAAAGGCTTCACCAATAAGCACCTCACCATCAAAAGCTTGACAAATTAATATAAATTCTAAGAGATGATGTCTGATATCTGTTTAGAACTACTAGAACTACTGTACCTCATTTGTAAGTTGCTTTGGACTAGGGCTGCACAATTAATCGCAATGTTATCGAAATCCGAATGTAGCCAAGTGCAATATCCAAATATCAGAAGCTACAATTTTTTGATAAAGGTAAAATGTGTGACAATAATGTACTGCAGAGAGGCCCCAGCCTGCAGATCTTGAAAACATGTTTGTTTGGTAGAGACTCCAACAAATGTCACATAATCATGATTTTAAGTTTTTTACGAGAAAATGTGATTTAAAAATGGTCATTCCCACTAATTGCAATTATTATAACTGTCGAAATAATCGCAATATGATGTATTTTACCATATCTTAAAGCCCTACTTTGGACAAAACTGTATGACAAATTAATAAATATAAATGAGTGCAGATCGATCAGTCAGTCATTTTTCTACCGCTTGTTCCCGTTGGGGGTCGCGGCTGTCTGGAGCCTAACCCAGTGACTTCGGGCCTTAGGCGGGGTACACCCTGGACAGTGGCCAACTCGTCGCAGGGCTGACACAGAGACAGACAACCATTCACACTCGCATTCATCCACTAGGGACAATTTAGAGTTACCAATTAACCTAAACATGCATGTCTTTGGACGGTGGGAGGAAGCGGGAGAACCCGGAGAAAACCCACGGTAACACGGGGAGGACACGCAGACTCCACCCAGGGAGATCGTGGTCTGGTCCGCTAACCTCTCTGCCACCGTGCACCCCTGCAGATCGATCAGTCCTAATAAAATAAACTTTTTTCTGAAAATGCATTATGCATTCATTCTCACTATATAATGACTTTTTTCACGTAAAATTACAATATTCTCATGAGAGGACTATGTCATGTAAAACCATAAGATTATTAACATATTTTGAATTAATTCTTAGATTTTTGGTTTCGATGATAATCTATTTTAGCTTGATTACATTCTGCCACCATGCCTTGATATAATCACTGGGGGCCCCAAAGTCAGATGTTTTCAATGCCTACACATAATGGCTTCAATGTGCTTCAAATAAGGATTTAAAATGAGCCGGTTTTAATTTAACTCCCCACCTGATGGACCAGCCAGGCTGTTGTCCATGGGTCTCTGGGGTCCTTTGAGAAGTCTCTTCAGTGGATCTAAGGTCACCTCGACTCACCCTGTTCATATCCACTTTTGTTAGGGTTGCAGAAGGTGGAAAGCCCTCAGTCACTATGGCTTTCATAAGTATAGTGGGATGGATGCCAGGCTCAGGTTTATCCATGCCTGTACCATGTCCTCTGGTAAAGTCCTCTGTACATAGTTTTTCCAATTCAGGCATACTGAGAGCCCTGAGCTGCCGCAACCTGCTGCGGGGAAGTTTGTCATGTTTTCTCTGCCGTACCTGAGAGGTCTGTGGTGCAATCCCATCTGGAGCTTTTTGAACCTCAGCCTCAGGATTGTCCTCACTTAGGGGAGCTGTGTTACAACTTGAATGTGGAATCGGTGCAATGCTAGATGGAGGTTTACCAAGAAGAGGTGAGCAGGGTGTGGTAGGGATTAGATTCTCCACATAAGAACTAAAACTTCTCTGCCGCACCTGGCAGTCCTTAGAATTAACCAAGCCCATATAACCGGCAATCCTTTGGTTAAGCGAGGCTCTATATGCCAGAGCATAGGGCTGAATGTCACTGCTTTTAGCAACAGGCTTATCAAAGTTAGCCAGGTTTTCAAAGGACTTTATCTTATGTCGGACAGAGAAGGGATTGTAGTCTGCAGTCAAAGCAGTGTCTGTGGAGAAGCTTTGCCTATCCATTGTCTTTATGTACAGTCTGGATGTGCTGGACTTTAGGGTCTCACTGGTCTCCACAATAGTACTGGGTTTTGAGCCATTAGTTGTGGGGGAATGAGTTTCTTTGGTCGAACACTGTGAACTAAATACTGTGTTACTGATCATGCCATTTGTTTTTTTTATTGTGGAGTTGGCAGGAGAAAGCATAGGTGCTAATCTTGCATCTGTGCCTCTTTGAGTGGGTTTGGAGTCTTTTGAACTAACCGTTTCATTGTGTGCCATGAGTTGCGATGATAAACCAGATAAGGAAGACAGTCGAACTTCTATAAATGTGGAATGAGTGGAAGGTGGACGTGATTGGCCCTGTGCTTTGGCATTTGCTTTGGAGACTAAATGGATGTCCTTCTCCTTGGCCAGTTGGACAGTTTGTAATGTGCCACCTGAAGAGCTGTGCTCAGCTGTACCTTGCCTTCTGTCACTTACTTTGGGCAAAGAAAGGCAGCTGTTCATATCAGGATGGTTGTTGGTCTTCAAAAAGCTGGACATGGTTGCCATTGGTGGATATTTTGTTGACTGGTTCAAGGAAGCATTGGTGTTTGAAGGTACTGGACTTTCACTCCTGGGCTCCGCCGGTGGTTTGGTCTTACTCCTAATACTTAGGCCCTTCAGTTTGGGAGCACTAATGTTTGGTCTGGTTTGAGTTTCAACCTGAAGTTTAAAGTTACTCTTCCACACAGGACAGTCTGAATTAACAAGGAGTTTTAGCCCAGAGGTCTTCTTAAGCAAGGATCTAGCATGGGGGTTTAAATTAGTTCTACACTCCAGGACTTTGTCTTTGTTTATCATTGAAGCTGACACTCTTGTATCCAATCTGCTGGTGGCTGAACCTGAGGTCTCTGATTCCATTGATGCTGAATGGGGTGTTTGTGTATTCAAATGCTTCAATAAATCTGAGGTCAGCGGGGCATCTGCATGTAAAATTGCAGTAGAACCCTGAGTGACACTGTGGGTATCTGGTGGGGAGGGGCTGCTGTAAATGCTTAGGCTTCCAGAACTAGAGGCCACACATGCTTTTACTTTGTCATAGGGTTCAATGGCACTATTAAAATGGCACTCTATAGAAGATGCAGGTATTGTACTGTTGGAAGACTGACATGATTGCTCTGTAGAGAAGACCCCTAATAACTGAGAAAGATGCGAACATTGTGTTATTGTAGCAGAGTTTTCTTTGTTTGTCGGTGAGACATCAGAGAAGACCTGAAACACATCAAAGGTCTGTTCCAGGTTTTTATTTTGACTGCTGGAGTGCTGAAAGGGCGAAGACCCATTTGAGTGTCCACTAGCAGCAGGTTGTTGGGCATCGTAAGAACAAAACTCCACTTCCTCCTCATCTGAGGAGAGCTTATGAAGACTACCACCACTGGCGGTCATCTTATTGGCCATTACACTGCTGTCAGTGGTGGAGTCACTGTTTGAATCACTGTCATCTCCTATGGGGTACATATATATAGAACCAGCATCAGGGCTTTCCAGACTCGATCCATTGAAAATAGCAGAGCTGTTTCCCTTTAGTTGGTTCACATGTGTTGTCTCCACAGGGAGGATGGCATCTTTTTCATTTTCTGCATCCAAGATGGAAATGTCCTGGGGACTGGACTGTAGTGGAACCTGTATGCCAGTTTTCTCAGACAAGGTTACAGTATGTTGACTTAGACAGCAGGACACAGGTTCATTAGATTTTCTTTTGTAGGGGGATTTGGTGTCTGTATTTTTTTCACTGCAGAGGCTCACTTCGGATAAAATGTCATCTATGTCGGTCATGGGTATTTGAAAGTCATGGCCTGTTTGGGTTGTGTGGTTGGGATTCCCTGGAGTAGCACTTATTACTTGTTCTTCATCAGACGTCTCCTGAACAGATCTGGCTGGGTTCAGTCTGGTGGCTCCATCACTGCTCCCTAATGACATCAAACTGGACAGCTGATCTACAGCTGGGGCCAGAAATAAAAAGTAAGCAGTTTAGTCAGGACTGAATGAGAGAGACAAGTGTGGAGTTAATCATTTGACATGACATATGAATGTTTTTTCAAGACACTCTCTACAAACTAAAAATGCCATTTTTTTTGCAGTTCGGTGAGGTTACATACATGTAGTGTCAAGGGTGATGCTTTTTCAGTTATGCAATTGTAATCTGGTCAATCTAATCTTCATCTAGAAGGACTTTGGAGACCATAACACTGAGCCATTCTCCACTCCAATGCTTTTGCTTATACTCGAAATATTCAACACCCTGCAATACACATAGCGTTTCGAACTATCAAATCTGGTAGTAATATACTATAGTTATATAGCTCTGGCTCCACAATTTGAATTTAAATTTGAATTCATTCTTTGATACAAGGCTTTTCTGTTCACTTAAGTCCTTGAAAAGCTCATAAGGTCTATGAGATGTCTTGATAAACAAACAAACACAGGCAAACTCAAAACAGCCCTAATGGAAGCAACGGAAACATCACAGAGAGGGCTGATTGCAAATGTTCAATTCTCAACCAATTAATATTCCTAGACCAGAGCAATAACAAACTGCACAATTTAGATCACAGGTAGGGATACTGTACATCAAGTTAAATGAAAGCTTTGGCATAAAATATCTTCTTTACATTATAAAATGTAATAGCATGTAATGGACTCCGAACATCCTACAAATCTTCTCTAAATTTGCACTGAGGATTCATAAAATAAGGAGTGGTCATGCAGGCATTTAAGAACATAGTAGAACACAATAACTACATACTATATGTTGCATCAGAGGTGTTAGATTATGGCAGCAAAGACTAAAAGTGGGTTGCGAACGTCTATGGTTGGATAGACAGAAATTAAGATTAGTTCAGGAAATGTAGGTACACATTAAAATTTTTATTCAGCTGCTTAATTACAAGGCTTAACTAGCGACATTGCTGTAGTTGCTCCAGGATGTCACCTGAGTAGTTCTTCTGCTGCTGTCTCTTTATATTTCAGATTAAACTGGCGAAGACATAAGAAGAAGACTAAAGGTCTCATCTGTTTATCAACTACAGAATTATGAATCGACAGGATTAATTATACTTCAATGTGGAAACGTTACTCAGATGAGGGATATATTGCGATTATATAATTTTTTTTAAATGTTACCATATCAATCTGTAATTGATCCCTATCAGTTCATTACAACCAGTCACCAGCAATCCCAAAGTTTGTAATTGATAGGTAGATGTTGGAAATGTTTACAAAAAGACTGTAACCCCATGTGAAGATCCCAAAATAATGACGTGGGAATAAAACTCCTTTATAACCAAGAAACAGCGATCCACACATGCTACGCTAAATTCAGATGTGCACTACTCTACTATATAATTAGCTATTATTAGACTGAGACATACAAAGTGTACAGGGAGTTAAGCTACAGGGTAAATCTAGTATTGGTAACTAAAGGTAAAATATACTGTATAAGATAGTCACCATGGATAGAAAGCCAGATGCTTGCAGGTTGCTTTGGGGAAGCGATAGAGGGAGGGTTGCTCCTACATCTTAGGTCAGCGTAAAAGGGAAAAACATGGTGCTCTATTTAAAGGCATACTGAGTACCACCCTGCCGCTAATGGCTTGTAAACACAAGGTAAAAGCGGAATTATATACCACCACATCACATGTAGGTGCAACTTTGGAAAACAGCATCGACACATCTGCACACTTCATGAAACTACAAGTTTATTTTAAGTCCAACTGTCTTCTATTTTGCAGTCAAAAATAATGTCTATGTGTTTTTTTAAAATGTATTAGCTTTTTATCATTAAAAGGAAGAAAAAAAGGTCAATTTCCTCTCATCAGCTGTAGGGGCGTGGCAGGGTCTGCGTTGGTCAGTGACAGCAGCCGGCAGGCTGAGCCCCAGCAGGGGAACAGGAGACAAAGTAAACAGTAGCTTACGAGACATGGGCGGACAATTTGTTGGTAGCGGTGAAGAGTTGAAGAGTAAGGAGCAGACCAGCATTTGAACGGACAGGAGTGATATCTGTAGGTACGTTTACATGCTGCAGCTGAGCAGCTAGTTCGATATCTAAGCCTGCAAACTGTTGTTATAGAGTTGCCAGTTAACCTAAGCCACATGTCTTTGGACAAAGACAATTTCAGTTGGACTTTAAATAGACAATGTTTTGATCCCACTTTCAGTAATAAAACCAAGAGTTCAAAGGTGTGGCAGACGCCAAAACACTGCACAGAGGTTTACAATACTATGAGGAAGTTAACCCAATTTTTTTCCTCAGTCCCATTGCAAAGTAAACAGTAGAATTATTTACATTTAGTCATTCAGCAGACGCTTTTATCCAAAGCGACTTACATATGAGAACATTCACAAACCGAAGGCACAGCTTCGGGAGCATTTTGGGGTTCAGTATCTTGCTCAAGGATGCTTCGACGCATGGCTGGGGGTTCGAACCGCTGACCTTCCGATTGGCATGCAACCGTTCTGCCACCAAGCCACAGCCGAATTATACTAGAATAAGGCAACTGTCACTGCTAATTGGCTAACGAAGTGCATTGCCTGATGACATCGCACTGCGTTGCAGTAAAACTTGAGCCAGAGTCAACTCTAAATCAGGGCAGTGGTCTCACTAAACGAATGTGCGAGGAGGCTGTGATTATTGGGCATAGTGCTATTATCGTCGGTCTCAACATGGCCCTAGCTGAAAGCCTGGAATTTTAGGCTACACCAGTAGGGAAACACTGTGGTGCAAAACTAATCACACAAAAGGACCACATCTCAGTTCTACGAAAAGATCAAATGTGGAGTAAGGTAAATGCACAAGAGTTGCATCCACACTAATGCTGAACGACCTGTAACTCCATAATAATGTGATTCTAAATCAAAGTCTTACCTGAAACTGGTCTCTTAATTTCCAAGGACAGTGTCCTAGGAAGGTTGTGCATGAGCTCACAGATTTCCTGGTAGCTAGACGAGCACACCAGTTTTTCACCAATTTTTACAATTTCATCTCCAGGACACAGCTTGCCTCGAGATTCCTGGAAGCAGGACAAAGGAGAAAATGTAGCTTTTCAGTGAGCAACAGAATCACCAGGGCTCATGCCACAAACACCATTCACTGATATTGGACTGGTAGGAAGATGAAACTAACATACCCTTTCTGCCGCGCCTCCAGGCTTTAATCCAGCGATGACAACTTTCAGAGGGAATGACATAATCTCCAGGTCAAGCCCGAATGACTCCTCCTCACTTCTCCACAGGGTCACAGTGTCGATGGTATAAACACCCACAAGCTCACTGGCATCTCCCTTCTTACAGTGCTGAAGGGGTATCAACCCACCAGCAATTCTCGGGGTTCTTTCACACTGTGTGGCATGGGATGGGGGCTGGGATGGGGTCAAGCCCAGTGAGGGCTCATCACCTTTGGACTTTTGCTGCTGTGGCAGGTTCGGTGCTTCGATGCTCATCATACTTTTGACCCGCGTAACTGCTTTATGCTCAAGCTTGGGGGAGCGCTTTGACTCCAACTGTCCATCATCTTGACTTGAATTATTCACACTAGTAATGTTGAAATTACTGGACCCAGAGATCGTACTGCTTGCCACCCATGCTTTGTGGTCAAAGGGGCAGCGGATAGGCATGAAAGGTGACTCAGATTTATTGGTAACACCTTCCTCACACTGTGAGAAACTACCATAGAGTGGCGTTGTCACATCATTGCCTCCACACCTCTGCAAATCCCCATCTTCACTGTCTCCATCTACATCTAACGATGCTGTAGCTATTACAACTGCTGAATCAGTTTTGGAAATTTTAGATGCTTGGGCATCACTGAAGTCAACGGAGTCAGATTTTGTTGGCCTGTTGTCAGGGTCCTCGTCATCACTGAGCTCATCCTCAAAGCACATCACCGGTCGCTGACGGAGAAGTGGGCTCCGCAGTGAGGTGGGGCTAGAGACAGCAATAGGCTGGCAAACTGCCTCTACATGGTGATTAAGAGGGACAGGGGTTTTGTCTTGTGATGCGTTGCACACAGGGCCACCCTCCACATCTGTTAGAGAGGGGGTGAATGCTGAGAATAAGATAATGTGTTTTTAAAAAAAGGAAATCTGGTAACAACAATTACAAATTAACAATCATTTTCATTGTCAAATAAAAACAGACAAAGATGACATGGTGTCTTAAAGACTTAACACTTTTTACATTATGGGCCCGTTTCCCGGATGGAGTATAAATTAAATCAAGAGAAGGCCTTAATCTAGCACAGTTAATCCTGCCTTAAAATTGTCCTTAGATCACACTGTGACACACGTCCACTGACAACTGATTCAAAGACCAAAAACCAGCATATTGTCAAAATGCGACTGCTGATATGAGCCACGACTATCAACCAATAGGATTATGGCATATCGCAAAAATAACATGTTCGAAAAACTAAAGTAAGTGTGAAGCAAACGCTGAACACTAAAGCAAATACATCTGCTATTGAATTACTGATTCTTTTGGTACACCTGATAGTAGATCAAAGTACCAGATGATGACCATCATTTTATGACGGATTAGCAACATTTTAAAATAGCCTTATCATTTTACAATATCTTTTAGAAAGGTTTTTCTCATGCTGTCAATGGTCTGTCTTCATTTTAAACATAAGAAATGTGTCACAGAAACTGATATTGCATGGGTTGCCCTTGTCAGTACACGCTTGTGAGGCTGGTGCTGCTGAGCTTCATGGAAATAATCCATGTGTACAAATGTTAAACCTGTGTCCTTTAAGTTGAAGTTTAATTTAAGCCCATCCTTAGTCCTGCAGTAACTGAAATCATACTACAGGATCTCTGTTGAGTTAATTCTAGACTGGTTAAATCCATATCTAAGAATGCCATTTTCAGGTAATCTGGTTTTAAAGTCCCTTTACTCTAGACTTAGGAATCTAGAATCTCTGCCCAGGGAACCAGTCTTAAATGTCCATGGCATAAATGGGTGACATTTTACCATGTGGCTGTGATGTGTTTTTATCCATGGAGGTACTGCAGCTCTGCTGGTGGAGCGCCTCATCACTGTTCGAGCCCACCAGCGTGGATTCAGACAGGAAGGAGTGGCTGGAAACATCCTGGGAGAAGAACTGAGATAACTCCGTCTCTGAGCTCAGGGACCCCTGCTTGAGTATTGTGAAAATAGCAGAACAGCAAATCAAGTGAAAGTAAGATGAAAACCAAAGCCACACCATGACGTAGTTTTCCACAATAGGCGATGCAAAAGTAAATGTTCCTATTCGAACAAACAGCCAATGAAAATTAATTGCTGAACTTAAAATATGCAAGTAAGCATATGTTCACAACTCATGTCTATCAAATGAAAGGGTATATGATGATTTTACTCTATTTCACTGATTAGGCCTAAAGTGGGTTTTTGTGAGAAACTATTTAAACAGAACTTTATTAATAGTAGTGCTTCACAATAAATTTCCCATTCTTTCTCCTATTTTCAGAAATTAAATGCTATTACAATTTCACTACTTTACAGTACAGTACAGTCACCCATATTAATTCCTCCACTTGTGCCTTAGATATCATCCCTACTAAGCTGCTCAAAGAGATATTTCCTACAGTTAGCCCTGTTATTTTGAAGACATTTAACAGTTCGATGACTTCTGGTTCTTTTCCATAATATTTGAAGCATGCCACTTTGTCATTTTTTATCTAAGGTTCTGGAGAAAGTAATGGCAAAGTCAAATAATATCTTTTATGAACAATACTAGTGTTTTTAACTATTTCCAGTCTGGTTTTAGAGCACTTCACAGTACCGAGACAGTACTTCTTAAGGTTACTAATGACATACTACTGACAGCAGACAGAGGTGACTGCTCAATTCTAGTTCTGTTAGATTTAAGGGCCGCCTTTGATACTGTCGATCACGGTATACTGCTACATCGCTTAGAGACTTGGGTAGGAATCAAGGGCTACACTCTCGGTTTACTAAGGTCATATCTCTCCAACAGAGCATTTTCGGTCACTCTGGTTAACTCTACTTCCTAGACAGCTCGTTTGAGTTGTGGTGTCTCTCAAGGCTCGGTTCTTGGCCTACTTCAGTTCTCTTTCTCTCTCTCATATATACTGCCCCTGGGCTAGGTTATTCAAAATCATGATGTGAATTACCATTTTTATGCCGATGACTCTCAGCTATACATGCCATTGAAACCAACAGATCCTAGCAAGCTTGCTGACCTCACAATGTGCCTCTCAGATATCCAATCCTGGATGTCCCAAAACCTTACTTTAATGATGATAAGTCTGAGGTTATTTTGTTCCGTTAGCCACATTCCGTCGTCTCTCTAGCTACTAAAATTGTATTGCTCACTTTTAAGGCCTTAAATGATCTTGCTCCTCACTGCATATCCAACATATTGACTTGGTATGTGCCCTCTCGACCATTGAGATCCACAGATAGGGCCCCGCTGGTTACTCCCACATCACGGTTAGTGACAAAGGGTGATTGGGCCTTTTTTTATTGTTTTTACTGTTTTGATTCGCTTTTATTAGATCTTATATATTTTATTGTTTTTATTTCCTCTTTGCTTGTGTTCTTTGACAATATTCTCATTTTATCCACCTTTATAATGGTTATTATTGTGTAAAGCACTTTGTAACATTGTTAAAAAAATAAATAAAATTTTAATACATTATATTATTATTTTGGCCATAAACATCTATTTTTGGGATTACATAGAACAAGCAAACAGCTTAAACTGGTCTGGTAAAAATAATGTTATGACTTTTTAGTACTTTAAACAATAAGGAGCAGGTAAAATACAAATGCAGTTATTTAACATAAACTATATCAACATCTTTTAGAATGAAATATCAGGTCCCTTTTCCGACTTTTTGAGTTTGAAATTAAATTAGAAAACAAACTCCTTTTTTTTTATTTGAGAAAAGATATGGACTGAACAGAAGGTATGCACATTGTATGCCGTACATCATCCCAAAGTCACAGCTAGCTTTGTTGGAATTATGACAAGTCAGTGCTCGTCTGAAACTATTATAAATGACAAGGTTCTGTTTCGGAACCTAGTGATGTGTGTAAGAAACAAGCTGTAATACATGAATATAGAATGAATTCTTACTCTACTGGCAGGCTCGAGGAATCTCTTCATGGTCCAGCTGAGAGCAGGGGAGCCCTCTCCCTGCCTGTCCTTCAATGTTGGGTAGGAGCTCTTACAGGACAGACCTACAGATTACAACTGTGGCAGTTAAACCCAGGTAAGATCGGATACCCAGAGCTAAAAAAACATTTTACTTGGGCATCTGAGCCATGCTGTTGATCTTCCTTTTACACGTTGAATTATTGTGCCTGTACTTTACAAGGATCTGTAAAAAGTGTACGTCAACCTATAAAATTATTGCAGTGCTGGAATAAATAAAAGAAGAGGATAGTCAAATGTAAATGTAAGTAAAGATATCAGACCTTGGGAGTGAGATGAGTGTCTATTTTTGCTCATTTTGTCCCTGTGTGTGGATCGAGCTATAACGTGATCCATCTCCTGTTCTGATACCTGAGAAAAGACAGAGATGCAGGAGCTTTATCACAACTGAAACAACATTACACTGATAACTACTAGAAATAAACATGACAGTAATTGTTGGGACTCAACAGATGAGCTCACCCATTTGTGGTATTTTAACTAAACTTTGATTTAAAGACTGCATTCTCGTTTGTCCCACAATCCCGAGAGACAGTGAATGCAGCCATTGAACACAACAGTGTTAACAGCTCTAACAGTTTATGGGGCAGCTTCAGCTTGGTGACAGTGCTGGTCGTCCACCAATCGGAAGGTTGGCAGTTCGACCGACCACTCGTCGAAATGAGCAAGATACTGAACCCCAAATTGCTCCCGAGGCTGTGCCTTCAGTGTGTGAGTGTGTGTGAATGGTTAGTTTACTTTGTACTGATGGGCAGTTAGCTCCCGCCATCAGTGCATGAATGTGTTTGAATGGGGTGAATGTGATATGTAGTGTGAAAGCGCAACACAGAAGCCTGCCTGTCTTCCTTCAGAACCCAAACTCTCACTCTGACAGCAGCGATGCAAGATCCTGCATAAGATTCCTGCAACAAAGTTAGCGCCAACAGCTGTTACACAACGCCTGCCAGCTAAACTTTAAGAAGCAACAGAGCAAGTTAGCGCCAGGCTAACTTTAAGGAGGACAACAAACAACAGATGAGCGTACGTCTTCCTCGCCTGCACAATGGACACTGTGAGCAACAGACGTTTTCCACAACGGAGCATGTTAGCTCAACAGTGTCCTTGGCTAAACACAGGACTGTTTAGTTTGATGACGTACATGTACCGATGTGTTTTTCTGAGGTTCAGGCTGTTCTAGATATTATCAGACATACTCTTACCTTGGGGTTAGGGTGTCTGCTTATTATGAGGCTGACCGGTCCAGGGCCACATTCACTGAGGATGGCATAGGCCTCGCTGAGAGCAGCATGACGAAGACTGACTGAGTCCACCTCCAGTATCTGATCTCCACGACTGTACAGAGAAGCACAGGTGTCAGCGAACAATGTCAAGAGACCTCTCTTTGTACATAAATGCACAAAAACACATTAAACATTATATAATCAACATTATATGACCCATAAATGATTGATGAATAAAATTTTTAATCTATGAGGTCATCTAAAAGTATGCTGCTCATTTGGTATCTTTGTATCAATGTGACTACATATTAACTTCCCCTGCATTTCCAATTAAAAGATGACCATGAAGATTTTACCTGAGCCTACTGTCCATCTTGGCCACAGATCCCAGTGCCAGGCTATGGATGTAGATGCCAGGAGCAGAGTTCTCCAGGGTCAGACAGCAAACTCCAATCCCAAGACCAACACCAGGTTCTAAAAAAAAACAAAACGAGTTTGTCATCACTGTAAACAAAGCACCAGACCTCCCTCTTATGTATGACAGCTAGGGATGGGCATCGAAACGTAGTTCTATAAGGACCGGGTATCACATTTTTCCAAAACCCAAAAATCAATAAGGTTCTAGCTTGTCAATACTGCTATCAAGAACAGCGGGTCCTATAATGTAACGTTATGTCTCAAGAAATGTAATTTATGTTAAATCAAATCACTGGTGCACAAACATACATGGATTGTCTAATAAAGTTATTGAATTCAACTGAATTGCCTGCCAACCACCGTTCAACTAAATGAAGAAAAATTGAATTGCCTCACTAACTCGCTTCATTTCTCATTTGGTCAATTTGTTGCTTGCTAGGATGGCTGAATGTGCAAAGCTGTCAAAGGCTTGGCTACATTTCAATAAAGCCAAAGATAAGGAGGAAATAAAAATGCCATTTATTTTCCATGTTAATTTTTTGTAAGGGGGGGACACAACACCAATGCTAAAGCACCTCAGTTAAAGCCAAAATTCTGTACCTTCAGCTGTCTTTGAGTCGGAACACCACCAACATGTATTGCTTCTTATATATTATTTTACTATTCTCATAGTTGATTTTGTTGAAGGGGCCTTGTGTATTGCTTTTCAAATAAATGCCCAAAATCATCAGTGTATATTGAAGGCTAGGCAAATTTCATTTTGTTCATAAATCAAGCAATAAAAGTAACACCAATTCTGTGAAGAATTTATTGTTGTTTCCTCCACAAAAATTTATAGAATAATATCAATAGTGGTATCGATAAAGACTCGGATCCTTAAGCTTTCTCAAAAATTGTATAAATATCAATAAAATTCAATGATCCCCATCCCTAATGACAGCTGGCACAAATACTGTATGTAATTCCTGCTGGGATAATATTACAGCCACAAAAAGCTGTTAAGTGTGAGGACATAGTGTTTACATACTCTTATTTTTGACAATAGTGTGTTCCCTACAGTTTGCATTTGTCCCATTCCAGTTGTGTTCCTATGCTAAAAGCCAACTCCATAAATAAATAGTTTAACTGGTTTGGTGTGGAAGAGGTTGACTGGCCAGCACAGGGCTCTGACCTCACACCATCTAACACCTTTGGTTTGAGCTGGAATGCCGACTGCTAGCCAGATGTGATTTGTGAGATGGCGCAATGGACGGCTGCCTCTGTTTTTTGGTCTTGTTTTATTTGTAAATTCAGTTCCCTTTCTTGGGAGGCAGGCTCTGTCAGCCCTGAGGGGGCCCTGAGGGGCCTCCACACCCAGGTCGGGACAGTTCTTTCCGGATCTCCACACCGAGGTGTCGAAATCCTGGTCCAAGATGCACGGTTTTCTAGCTCGACTGTTTGCCAGTCTGCGTCGATCAGTGGGTGCAAGGAGAACGGCTATAGTGTCATACCAGGTATTGAGGAGACGCTGGTGGTGTATTTATCGCCGGAGACCGCGTCCTCCCTTAAGACCCCGACGTTGCCTAGTAAGCCACGTCGACTTTAGTGGGCAGGGCATGTCTGCATGCCATGGCGTTCGTGCAGGTATGTCGAGGCCCAGCTGCTGCTTGTGGCCCCGTTCTGGTCCACCAGAATCTGGTTTTCGGGCCTGATAACCCTCCTGGACGGCCCCTTGTGGGAGATCCCCGTCAGGAGGGAGGAGAGATATTAGGGCAGTCCTGAGACCAGTCCACCCCTTCTCATCTGGGGCCTAGGCTTCTCCACACCTGCCCTCCTCAAAGGCTCCCCCCTCTACTACTGCAACAGGGACTCTCTCCATCCTGGAGAAGGATGTCAACAGACCGACCCCAAAAGCAGTCAGACCAGACTCTGTCTCTCTATCTACCCTGAACCACTGTGCTGATCAGCTGGCTCCGGTGTTCACTGAAATATTTAACACCTTACTGGAGACATGACAGCTTTCTTCAAATCCTCCACCATCATCCACGTCCCCAAAAAAGCAAGGACCAGAGGACTTAATGACCACAGACCCATCACTCTGACCTCTGTGGTAATGAAGTATTTTGAGCTACTTGTGTCGTCCCACCTCAGACCATTACAGACTGACTCCTGGAACCCCTGACGTTTGCCTACAAAGCCAACTGGTCTGTAGACTATGCATTAACATGGTCCTCCACTTCATCCTCCAGCACCTGGACTCCCCAAGAACCTATGCCTGTTAGGTAGTAGGGGAAAAAATGGGATTGGACAGGAACACAGACAATAGAGGCAGGCTGGTACAGTTCAGTCATTTAATGATGAAGAAAATGGGAGGTAGGAGAAACACGTCTCTGACTCCCAGACTATCAGAACCGGTTCCACCAAAGGCTGCATTTTTTCCCCCTCATCTCTTCTCCATGTACACCAACAGCTGCACCTCCAGTCACCAGTATGTCAAGCTCCTTAAGTTTGTGAATTGTGAATCATTGGGCTCATCTCTGATGGGGATGAGTCTGCCTACAAGTGGGAGATCAACCTCCTGTTGACCTGGTGCAGTCAGAAAGACCTGGAGCTCAACACTCTCAAGATAGTGGAGATGGTTGTGGATTACAAGAAGAATCCATCCCCACCCACCCCCATCACCCTGTGTGACTCCCCTGTCGACACTGTGGAGTCCTTCTGCTTCCTGGGCACCATCATCACCCAGGTCCTCAAGTTGAACAGCCGGTAAGAGGAGGTTTTCAGGCCCGGGGTGGGGGACCCAGCTGGGAATGTGGCCGGGGAGTGGGGCCGGAATGAGCACCAGAAACAGCACCAGTGAACACGGGACCGAACACAGCCTCCAAGGCTAATGGAGGGAATACAGTACCGAGGTGACTATAGCAGCTCTCACCAGAGGCCTCTACTATGAAGCGAGTGAACTGACTTATCCAGGTAACTTCATGAGTAACTTTGTGACATCGGGTGTGGGTGCAAAGATGTACACCTTTTTCATAGCTCCACTGTTGATTTTAGCTGTTTGCATAAGTAACCCTTGTAATAGTTTGTTGTTTTTACCTGTGAATATTAAATGAAATACATGTAACGTAAAAAATATGTATGTAAAAGGAAAACTATTCTATTGTTGCTTTCTCCCTCAGTAACACAGCTGTGTTTCTGTTTCCTGGCTGCTCTGTTTTTAAATCAAGAATACAATGCAAATGAGCTATTTTTCTTGGTGTCAGGAAAATAAACCATTAAAATCAGACCAAAAAGCGTTATCTAAAATGTTGGGGTTCTCCATCAAGTCAGCTAACCTTTATTAAGTGTAACCTCCATGATGATGCAGTCTTTTGGACCAGGACCGGGGCCCCTGCGGCCATCAGCCTCTTCAAATCCTGAGGGTACAGGTGTCCCCCCACTGGTATTGGAGTTGGGTGAGCTGGAGCGGCTGAGGAGGGTGGGGGTTGGACAGGGTGTCAGGCTGGGACTGCGTAGACGAGTCCGAATCGTCAGTGTCACTACACCTTTTTTCAGTTGCTGTTGGAAGAATGTAAATGAGATTCAATGTTAACAAAATAGAGATGAAAATTGTTTTGGCTTTTAACTTCTGACTGAGCTTCAGACAAAAGATTTGTCCTTAAACAACAAAAAAATTGCTTTGTCCTTGGTCTCTTCACCAAAAAATGTGATCAAGTCAGTTTACTTGCCAGCACTGGGAGCCTAAAAAGATAATTTAATAAATTAGTCAAAAACAATCTTTTGTATGAGGGGGAAAAAACTAATTTCTCCAGCTTTTCATGTTTGATTTAATAGCATTTAACAAC
Source organism: Coreoperca whiteheadi (assembly GCA_011952105.1). Taxonomy (NCBI): domain Eukaryota; kingdom Metazoa; phylum Chordata; class Actinopteri; order Centrarchiformes; family Sinipercidae; genus Coreoperca; species Coreoperca whiteheadi. Next base: position 1,116,046 of record WNGW01000012.1, on the reverse strand, counting down.
ACTGTTAGACGAAACCCATTGTGAACATGCAGTCCACCTTGAAGGTCTGGATGGCCTGTTGGTGTGTGAGTCCTTGGAGAGACTCTCCGTTCACTTCCAGAATCTCATCTCCTAGACAGGAAAACATAGAATTAGACTGAGGTGGGTGTGTTAAATGTGGATCACTGTTTCTCATACTATACATTTTACGTTCCTATATACTGCACTCTCTCAATTCAGTGAAACAAAATTACCCTCTTTCAGTCGTCCATCAGCTGCTGCAGCTCCATGAGGGAAAATGGTTTTGACAAAAATCCCCATCTGACCACGTGCTGAGTCCTGCCCGCCAACAATACTGAATCCAAGGCCCTATAAAAGTTAGATCTCAATAAATGTCTGAAAGGACTAGTTTTCTAAAAATATATTTTGCGCTTTCTGATTGATGGTGGTGACTTTCTAATGCCCCCATATCTCATCTCTTACAGATAACAACACCATGATATCACTGCAGTGTAGTAACTCGAACTAACAGAGCACCATTTTCAGTATTGGTACATGACTTCAACAAAATAAAAATTCTGACTGGTTTCTGTCCAAGCCTTTTCAACATATTAGACACAAGAGTGTTGAGAAAGGCTGCCGAGAAGTAAATGCAAATGGACTGTAATTGTATAGCGCCTGTCTAGTCGTCCGACTACTAAAAGCGCTTTCACACTATATATCACATTTACCCATACACACACTGATGGCAGGAGCTAACTGCCCATCAGGACAAATTAAACTAATCATTCACACACACTCACACACCGAAGGCGCAGCTTCAGGAGCAATTTGGGGTTCAGTATCTTGCGCAAGGATACTTCAACACATGGTTGGGGGAAGCCGGGATCGAACCTCCGACCTTCCGATTGGTAGACGACCCGCTCTGCCACCAAGCCACAGCCAGTCAGGCCTTAAGGTCAAGAGGCAGGATAATGTGAGGATTTTCTGAGGACAACTGGGACTAGGGATGAGTGATCATTGTCATTTATTAACTTTCAAAGGTTTTTATTTTATACATATAACACGAAGACTGTGGTGTCATGTGGAACACAGGTCACTGCTTTGATCAGTGGTTTGATTATTTTGTATGGGATTTTGCATACATTTGTCTTAGGTATCAATATCCAAAAATATTTCTATCGATATCATGATAATGATTTTGACCATATCACGCAGCACTAACTGGGATGTTCCATGCAATATGACTTAAAAGAAAACGCCACTGGATCACTGACAATCACTGCAAAGGATGTAACGGAGATTATTTTCACAATTTCGATGAGTCTGAAGGAGGATTCTAGTGGTTGGCTCTTGGATGTGACATTTCTCTACTGCTCTTTGCAGCTATTTGCTCAGGCTTGAACCGTTACCGCCTTATTCTGAGAGTCAGATAGAAGGCGATGCTCTATATTAACAGCATACTGTCTCTATGAAGCCACAGAAATTTAAAGGTCCACAGGATTCGTTGAAGACTGCTAGACAAGGCCGAGAATATACAGAGCTTAGAGGACAGAGTTTACCATCCTGAGAAAGATGCTTTTTCTTTCCTTTCCATTTCGTCGTATTTTTAAGCTGATAGAGCGAATTTTTCTCCTTAGATTTCTGACAGCAGCTGGACATAAATATTAGTTTGTCTGGAGGATTTCAGTGGTAAACTGAAATTTGGAGAATTACTGTTATGGGGTTCATGATATCAGCATCTTAGATGTATGGTAAAGGGACAACCCACACATCATTACAATTAGTTCCATCTTTTCAGTGTCATTTTCAGTGCCGCTGGCTTTGCACTTACTGCAATGAAACAACAGGCCACAAAATGCTATAGGTTTTTAAGAACGCTTACAACACAAATCCCACACAGGAGCCTCATAATTTTGAGGTATGATGTTGTCATATACATTTCCAAACCTTTTAGTACCGGGGTGTCCTGAGAACTGAATGGTTACGGCGCATACCACATAATCACAATTCATTTCATGGCATAACCCCAACGCCCCTGTTTCCTGATAAGCTGTCCATTATCCAATAAAGGCAAAAATGCCACACACAACAAATTATTGAAGTAAAAGTGAGTAAATAATGTCAGGATACATTAACACCAGACTTGTACCGACACACGCAGATGCGGTTGAGAGCTTACGTACACACACTCAGAGTACAATCTCTGAGCTTTATTCATGTGTCCATGTCAAAAGAGTGCACTCACCTTGCCCTGGCCTTTCATCAGCACTATACTGGAGATAATGGACGGCTGCGCCAGTCGCCATGGAGACTCCACTTGAATGGTGCTCAGGGAGCGGGCTGATTTCTTAATTATCTGATATTCCTAAAAGGGAGCCAAACATAAAGCAACAAACAGTCAGACATGTTCACCTTGTAAAAACAACCTAGTTATTCGTACTGTGATGAGATTTTTATTTTCCCAGTTTATACTAATGGCATATTTGCATTATTCCCTAGTACTTTAGGGCAACAACTGTTTTCCTGTGTTTTCCCCTCTATTGCTGCCTCACGTTTGATGCTGTAGCTGCTGGTGGAAAATGTGCATCTTGATGAACTAACTTAGCCTCTGTAGGGTTTGTGGGGATATCACGCACACAGTCAGTAAGAGGTTGTGATTCAAAATGTTGCCCCTTTCTATTTTCTCAATTAACCTCTCATTAACACAGCAATTAGTGCAGCTCTCCTTGACATTGTTGCCATGACAGTCAGGGCAGAGCGAGTGGCCAGGCTTTGATCCATCTCTGTGCATATGTGTGAGTCATTGAAATACCACATGCACCTACATTAGTTAGAACACGTGCGCGTGGTAGTGCTACTTGCCCACACCACACCGCGGGCATGTATGTTCATCTGCCTCTTTTTTCATAAACATACGTCTGTGCGCGTGATTGGGATTCTCTGAACATGTAACGCACATGCGTGTACACACATGTACGGATGCACGTGACTGGATATTTAAGAATAGTCAGGTTGGTGGGGTGTTTCCAACAGGGGGTTTTACTAATTACTTGATTCAAAAAGCTCTTTGATTCCAGATCAAATCTTTGTCACAAAAGATTGTCAATACAACACCAGATCTGCACTGTGATAAACAGCCTACAGTTATATTAAACAATAAAAAAATATTTTAAAAAATCCAGAAAATAGTTGACTAAGTTTATCAATTTAAGCCCTGAATATTATTCCTATCATAACCATACAGCTCGGAACATATAGGGTTCAGTCACTAATGCCTATTTCTAAAATATACCTACTGATGATATGTGCTGTCATATTTCTTGGCTTTATCTATCATGATTTGTTTCTTAATATCAATGTATCTATTTTTACAGTACACTAGCAGACAAACCCATCATCAAATTGTTATTTTGACAGGGTCATGAAGCCTCATTCAAATACCACAATAGACTGTACACAGGGTTGGTGCTGCATTTGAAGCAATGAGCTTCAGACTGAAGAGCTGGATGCAGTATGTGACTCAGAGCAGGATTACTGATAAGCTCATAGGACTGCACCTGGGCTGCTTCACACTGTGGGTGAGGTAAATTTTGCAGACAGTTTTTTAGGTCAGAGGGGGTACTACGAAGCAAGCACTACATAGCCAGGCTTTCTTTGTTTGAGCTGGCTTGACAAACCCTAAACTCGCAATCAGAGATAATTTGGTATCCCGGTTATCAACTGTCTTTGTTAACCCAGGCCTTCTTCAGGCTCTGTGCTCATTCCCATAAAGGTTTGAGCATCCTTTGACTCTTCCACACAAAATGGACCTGCCCTGTCTCGTAGAAATTACATTTATATGCAACTAATTCACAACCGTAAATACGTTTTGAGGGAAATGCCTGCCTGCCTACTTTTATTTAAATTGTATATGATAGGGACGATGCAATTTACCGTACTCAGAGGTGACAAAAGTATTCCCATTCATTACTAGTATTGATACTAGGGTTTAAAAAGACTTCTGTAGAAGTTGAAGTATCAACTCAAGTGTAAAAGTACTGGTTTCAAAACTACTTAAAGTATAAAAGTAAAAGTAATGTAAGGAAAAAAATGCTATTAAGGAAAAAAGTTTAGGAGCCACAGGGGCCTATAGTGCACTACCCCACCTCCTCAAAAACACATTTTTCTACAGGCCATAATGACTATAATGTTAGATTAAAATGTTAATGTTGAAACATGTGGGATGCACTAGGCTGCCTGTTACAGCAGCATAAATGGCCATTGAACATGAACGCATGTTAGTACAATGCAAATACATTAAAGAACCATATATGTGACGGCCAATCTTTGTATTGGCTACATACATCTGCTGCAACTTATTACTTTCTTTGAGTAACAACCCCAACACTGGCTGTGTTCCTGCTGGAGTGTGACGGGATCTGTGTCATGTGCCGCTGCGATGGATCGTACAAACCAATAGGGTGTGGAAATGGTATATGTTTGTACTTCTCATCCAACCACAATCAAATTCATTCTATCCGGATGGCGCGATTTATCTAGATGAGTTTTGTTTTTATTTTATTTTTATTTTTTTAACGTTGACAAGCCGAAATGAAAATAAGCCAAAATGAAATAGGAGTAACGAGGCTATTTTTAAAATGTAAGGAAAAGAAAGTACAGATAATTGCGTGAACATGTAAGGAGTAGAAGTAAAAAGTCGGCAGAAAAACAATAACATTGAAGATATGATACTCAGGACAAAGGTGCCCCTTGGAGATCTGGTCGACATGTGAAGGGAGTGGCTGGAATCGGCGTATGTTACCTTTCTTCCGCTTATCCGGGGGATGCCCATGATGCCCATGCCAGCCGAGAGACATGGTCCCTCCAGTGCGTCCTGCGTTTTCCCATGGCCTCCTGTGGAGGAGCAGTGGCTCTACTCTGAGCTCCTACCGAGGGACCGAGCTCCTCACCCTATCTCTAAGGGAGCGCCCAGCCACCCTACAGAGGAAACTCATTTCAGCCGCCTGTATCCGGGCGGGATCTTGTCCTTTTGGTCATGACCCAAAGCTCATGACCATAGGTGAGAGTAGGAACGTAGGCAAATACAGAATCGACTGGTAAGTACAGAGCTTCGCCTTTCAGCTCAGCTCCTTCTTTACCACAACAGAACGGGATATCGACCGCATCGTTGCGGAAGACACACGGATCCACCTGTTGATCTCCCGTTCCATCTTTCCCTCACTCATGAACAAGACCCCAAGATACTTAAACTCCTCCACTCGAGGCAGGAGCTCTCCACCAGCCTGAAGGGCACACGCCACTGTTTTCTGGCTGAGAACCATGGCCTCAGCACCAGAACCAGTGCACGCTGAAGGTCCTAGTTTGATGAAGCCAACAGGACAGAATCATCTCCAAAAAGCAGAGACGAGATCCTGTGGTCCCCAAACCAGACTCCCTCAGGCCCTAGGCTGCGCCTAGAAATCCTGTCCATAAAAAATAATGAACAGGTCCGGTGACAAAGGGCAGCCCTGCCGGAGTCCAACATGCACCGGGAACAAGTCTGACTTACTGCCGGCAATGCGAACCAAACTCCTGCTCCAGTCGCATAGGGACCGGACAGCCCTTAGCAGAGGGCCCTGGACACCGTACTCCCAGTGCACTCCCACAGGTCGCCGCGAGGGACACAGTCGAATGCCTTCTCAAGATCCTCAAAGCACATGGGGACTGGATGGGCAAACTCCCATGAACTTTCCAGCAACATGGAAAGGGTATAGAGATGGTCCAGTGTTCCACGACTGGGACAAAAACAGCATTGTTCCTCCTGAAACCAAGGTTCAACTATCCAGAGGCGTGTCAACCAAGACTGCCCCACAAAATCCAGAGACTTGAGGTACTCAGGGCGGATCTCATCAAACGTGGCCTTCCAGTACCTATCCGCTTCCTCCGGAGTCCCTTGAGCCAACCAGGCTCGATAGGACTCCTTCTTCAACTAGACGGCATTCCTTACTTCCTGAGCCCACCACCGGGTTCGGGGGTTGCCACCGCGACAGGCACCAAAGACCTTAGAGACACAGCTCCGAGCGACCGTGTTGACAATGGAGGTGGAGAACATGGTCCACTCGGACTCAATGTCTCCAGCCTCCCTCGGGATCTGGTTGAAGCTCTGCCGGAGGTGGGAGTTGATGATCTCTCTGACTGGAGACTGCCAAACATTCCCAGTAGACCCTCAAAGTACGTTTGGGTCTGCCAAGTCTGGCCCACTTCCTCCCCCGCCATCGGATCCAACTCCCCACTAGGTGGTGATTAGGTGACAGCTCTCTTCACCCAGGGGTCCAAGACACATGGCCGGAGGTCAGATGAAACAACCACAAAGTCGATCATCGACCTCAGGCCTAGGGTGTCCTGGTGCCACGGTTCCACGTGCTCTGATGGATACCCTTATGCTTGAACATTGTGTTAGTTATGGACAGTCTGTGACTAGCACAGAAGTCCAAAAACAGAACACCACTGGGGTTCAGGTCAGGGGGGCCGTTTCTCCCAATCACGCCCTTCCAGGTGTCACTGTCGCTGTCCATGTGAATGTTGAAGTTCCCCAGTAGAACGACAGAGTCCCCGGTCGGAGCACTTTTTACCACCCCTCCCAGAGAAGCCAAGAAGGTTGGGTACTCTACACTGCCATTTGGCCTGTAAGCGCAAATAACAGTGAGAGACCTATCCCTGACCCGAAGGCGCAGAGAAAACGACCCTTATGTTCACCGGGGTGAACTCCAACACATGACGGCTGAGCTGGGGTTCTATGAGCAAGCCCACACCGCCTCTCAGCGCGGGCAACTCCAGAGTAGTAGAGAGTCCAGCCTCTCTCGAGTAGTTTGAGCCCAACTATCTCTAGTTGGTATCGCTCAACCTCCTGCACCAGCTCATGCTCCTTTTCACCCAGCAAGGTGACATTCCATGTCCCTAGATCCAGATTCCGTGTCCAGGGATTGAGTCCCCTCCTTTGATTACCACCCTATCCACATTGCACCGGCCCCTTACGGTTCCTCCTGCAGGTGGTGGGCCCACAGGAGATCGGCCCTACGGGCTCCTTCGGGCTGAGCCCGGCCAGGCCCGGGCACAAGGCACTAGCATGCGAGCCCCAACCCTGGGCCGGTCACAGGGAATGAGTTGTCAAAAAAAAACAACAACTAAGCGTGTCTGGGAGGTCAGTTTGTGACCGTGCACGTGCCATAAGAATCTCTTAAATTAGCCTTTATGATAACCTTAATTGGCTTATAAGACGATATGTCAAGCTTTTGTCTAAAGGTTAAGTTGTTTTCATTTAGTGAACGCTAGCCATCACAGTTTGGATGTAATGTTAGATGTTAACGTTATTTTCATGGAGTCTAATGTTAGCTTTCAAATTAGATTTATGTAATGTTACTGACGTCAGGGTTCTGGGACTACTTAATGTTAATAACGTCACTATTTTGCAGACTATTACAACATAAGTTGAGCTCCTCAACCAAACTGCCATCTTAACGTTCATGTTAGCCCTTGATGGCTCCATTTTATTAATGCTGAAATTTTATTAGCAAGCCTAATAGTGTCTTAACCACAACGTAATTAAACAGTTTGTATTTGGATTGAGACAAAATTATGAAACAACTGTAAAGAAATTTACGTTACTTATGATGTAGTTATAACGCTTGTTACAGTAGCCTAATTATGTTGCTTGAGAAGGGGGCTTTTAGATGTAGGTGTTGTGAAATAAATGTATAAATGTCATATCCACTCCCTGTCTTTTAATTGACCAAGCAGCAGTTTCAATAGCTAGAAGGAGCAAAAAGCATATTCATTTTTATTAGTCTCTCTCTTTACCAAAATATAACATAAGCTGTATTTTCCACATTACTTGTCTGTTGTTGCATATTGTGCATTTGTTTTGTTTGATGAATTTTATTGTATAGAGGATGCAATCAACTTTAATACAATTTGATGTCACCCTTACATTACTTTTGCAGCAGTAAGATTACATGTGAGCTTTTCCTTATATCCTCATGCTGACGTTTACCCTATGTTTCGTTAGCCATGATCTTTCTTTCATTAGTGGTGTCTGGCATAATCAAAGTAAGTGTGTATGTGTGTTTTATATATATGAACATTTAGCTATATTAATGTAACATTAATAATAACCACTGTCAGTATTTTAGAGTAGGTCCTATATTTTGTATCACAATGAGGGTGGATGAAAATAATTATTTTCATTACCAAGGTGGTAGTAACTCTTCTGAGGATGGTGTAATCTTTAAACTACTTACTAACCCCAAGACAACAATTCGAACTAGTCCATCTTAGCAATGACTGAACCCTGGTGTTACAAAATTGTAAAACAAGTATTGTCAGAATAACAAGTGTTTACAGACAGACTTAAAGGACTTCTAATATGAGTATAATCTTAACAAGCTCTTATCGTGAATTAATAGAAAAAACAAACGAAGGTCAAATGTAAGATAGATCTCATTTATTGCATAATGCCTCCTCTAAATGGAAGCTTATATTCATACAGTAATTGTATATTGTCATGTTAAATATACCATGTGATTAAGTGTTTACACAATCCAGCTGAAGCTGAACTTACTAAAATAGAAAGAAAATTAGAATTTACTAATTAAAAAAGAACAATTATTGCAGGAACACAAACAATGTATAAAACATGTTCAGTGGCATTTGGTCCTCGCCATGGACGGCCCCCTCCTCCACGTCAGGTTCTAACAAACCCCCATTTAAAATGTGGGGGGTTGTGGAGGAAGGCATAGGTGGACACCACCACTGGCACAAATGTAGACTTGACCTACAGGAACAAAGAAAAGTTTTATTTAACTGCATTACGTCGAATAAACTTAACTTAATTATTATTAGTTAGAATTAGGGCTGTCAATCGATTAAAATATTTAATCGCGATTAATCGCATTATTGTCATGAGTTAACTCGCGATTAATCGCAAATTTTTATTAGTTCTAAATGTATCTTAAATTAGTATTTTTCAAGTTAATAATACTCTAATCAACATGGGTATGGACAAACATGCATGCTTTATGCAAATCCACGTTTATTATTAGTGAAACTATCAGAGCATGAAGACTAGAGATGTATCAAAAGTCATAGATGTTTTTAAAAGACCTTATTCATATCTCTTAAGCCTAAGCTTAAAAATTCAGAATAAGCAGCAATTTCAGTGTTTACACTGGCAGTTTAGTTCAGAACGGGGCACAGAAAACACATCAGTGGTGATGATTTACCTCGGATATGAGCGAGAGCGAGCTTGCAGTGTTTTTTGCAATCTCCTCAGAGTCCCTCTAAAAGCATGCAACTAAAAGCCCCCTTCATCCAATATATTGACCAGCGTTCTGTTTTCTATCAGACCCTGTGGATGTTTGTGATTATGTAAGCTGCACACAAATGCACCGGGGTTCAACCGAATTGAGTTGACCAGCGCAGCGGGGGGAAACTGAGAACTATCGCGCTCGGACTTGGACTGCAGCAAACGTGCTCAGTGTAAAAACGCCCTTTTCTTTTATTTCGACCTGCAATCTAATAAAAGTTAAACAGAAAAAAAAGGTAGCTTATGTCGGCTATATAACGTCACTTGTTTCAAAATCGCAATGTTAATGTTAGACCTTTTCTTTCCCCGTTTCTGTTTGCTGCTGCATCCTTTACGTCTGTGGCTGCTCTCGATTTCTCCAACTACTGGCTAATGCCTCCAACCACTAAAACAGAAAATGCGGCTGCGTTAATCGCGCGTTAATACAATTAGTGCCGTTAAAATGAATTTGCGTTAACGCGTTATTAACACGTTCATTTTGACAGCCCTAGTTAGAATGCTTTATAAATCTAGGAATGTTTTTAATGATCTTGCTGAGCAGCAGGTAGGGAAATAAGCAGCAGTCAGCCATTGTGTATGTAGTTACATTTACACATATCTTATTCTCTCTTTTACCTCAAGAGCCTTTTAGGAAGATGCTGGGCCACCGCGTCTTCATCATCCCGATTTCCCCCTCCAATGACACATGTGGCCTTGGAGGGATGCCGGTTGTACCTCGCCTGAATTGGATTCTTCCTGTAAAAAGTCACTGTGAAAAAAAGAAAAGGGTAACGACTTGCAAAAGGGCCTCTAAAATGTTTCATTTTAGTTGGCACGCTGAAGAATAGATTATGTTAAAAATGCCTGACACATGAAACCCTTCTGAGGCACACTGCTTGTCTAGTGAGAAACTTACGATTGTGGAATATCTTTGAAAGTAACAACACAATTAACAATAAAAAGTAAGCACGCATGGGATCACCGGAAAATCTCAAGAATCTAAGCAATCTTGTATCAACCTGTTGTTCCCATCCATACCTGGAAATGTGTTCAGGAAGCAGCATTGTGATCACAGGTCACCTGCAGTTGAATTGAGTGGAAAAGCTTCCTGTTACAAAAATAAAATGTCGCCACTAATAGCGGACATTGATATGGTATTAAAGCAGGCCATTATATTTTTGTGTGAAGTGGCACTCCATATACCATATACCGTACCTGTTCAGGTAGTCTTGCCGGTGGCTCGATCCTGATGTGGGTTCAAATCAACCTCATCTGCGGTGGGGTGGGGGACATCAAATGCCTCAGACGCCACGCGATAGGAAGTGGCACTGGCCACCCGGCCAAAAATAAATGCAAACCTCCAGGTGTTTTCCCCATCGACGGCATATCTAGAGACTTGACCAAGGAATTCACTGTCTGCCTTGAAAGACGATAGTCTTTTTCAAGTCTCCCTCTCCCAGGTGGCGGACTACGGAGGTGTAAAGCATTTAACTGTAAATGCTGCCCTCGAAGCGCAGCCTGTAGGAGTAGGGACAAGATGTTTTCATTTTTACTTTTTCTAAAGTTCTTAAACAATTCTACGTTCGTATTGTTTTTGTTACTGTTATGTCTGATAAAAGCACTGAAACTGTAATACGTCCTTTTTAAGTGTTTGTGTAAAACGAATTGCCGCAATGGGAAAAATAAAGATTCCTCTACTCTCTAAGTTCACGTTTTTATTAAGTTCACTTTTTTAAGAGATAAAATGTTTCCTAATAGATGTGTTTGTCACAGAATATTATTTATTGTCTTATCTGACATGGTATGTACTTAAGATTTGTTTTCACATATGATGGCCAACATATTTGTCCTGTTGGCATGCTCCCTTCGCCTTCTTCGTGCCACAATATGGGCATTAACCACAGACCAGTATGACTTTTAAAATTTTATTTAACTGTCTTGTATTCCCGTCTATTGTCTTTCTGCCTCAGCTTTTTCTCACTTCTGCTCGCCAATTACAGTACACTGCACTGTGCGTGTGATGTGTGCTGCTATTGCCGAGGGGGAAATGTTCACAATATGACCAAACCAGCATGGGAATAAACAAAAATACCATCAGTAAGAAAGTTTTGTGAAAAGGCACCCAGTTTGATTGAAGCAAAGATCACGTTACATTTGCAGCGAGGTAATGTGACAAAACGCCGGTGATTCTGGTTTCTTCCAATCGTCAGATAGGCGTTACCCATCTCTCAGGTCAATGTTCATCTTTGGGAAAATCAAGCCGTGGCTAAGCCTGGCCTAGCATACTGCAAAATAAATCGATTGAACAGTTTCATAATATTCTAAAAAGCAGTGTGCATTGCATACTGCGTTCGTCGGTAGTATGCAGTAGGCAGCTCCAAATACAACCTACCTCTTGGCAGACTGCAGGAAAAAACTGCTAGGCTCGCGACTCGTGAGGACAGTGATATGATATTCCTGATTGGCTAGTCAAATGATATGTTAATCGTAGCATCCCTATTGGCTATTCAGGAGAAAGCCTCAAATGTGGGACGAAAGTACTTGTGCCCATAGGTTTGAGCTGTACTTGCAGATTTGATTGGCAGCTGTAAACTTGGGATTCACACATACTACGGAGTTCAGTGTGAACTGTTTTCACCCACAAACCTTTGTGCAAATCTTCTTTATGCGCTCACACACTCGAAATTATTTGTGCAAATCTTGTTCATTTTGTTCACAAAATGTCATGCACAGCTACGGCTCTCCTTACAGATTCAAAAGTTAAATCTGAATGTATTCATACAAAATGTTTTCACCCATTCAGGCATGGTGATACACAGCTACAATACCACTGACCCTATTTTTTTTTCGACTGTGTTGTTGTTTCCTCGTGTGTGAAATCTGACCAGGGGTGGGTGATATGGCCAAATTTGTCTATCACAGTATGTATAATGTTATTCGCGCAACGGTATAATACAGAAATTGTTTCGTAAAATCAATTAAGAAATGGTTTAAAATAACCATACCTCACTGTACTTATTTCTTTCTTTTATTTGGAACTTCCATACAAACAGAAACAACTCCTCCTGCTCTATATGTACAGTTTCACTCTCCTCCTCATTCTCTTCTTCTGCAGCAGCTGGCAGACCAGCTTAGAGGTGCATTACTGCCACCAACTGTCGCTCTCACGTCACGTGGGAACCTGGTAAGCAGTCCTGCTGCCCAAATCACGTGACCTTACGAGGCAGCTGGATTGGCAAGATCACTCGAGAATCCAGCTCTGATTTGATACATATCCTGCCCCAAATATTTAGCAGAGACACTAAGCGATAGCTCCCGCAGTATTGCCAAATCCACCCAACCCTTAATCTGACTAATTAGTTCTTCAGATGTGATGGAAAAACAAACAGTTATGCTCAAAAGGGACTTTTGTTTCCTGACTGTAGTTCCTGTGCATCCATAGGTCCTCAAACTATTTGTTCAAAAGGGGCCTTATATATTTTATAATAAAATATAACATTCAGGGTACGATGTAAGCTCTTTTCAGTTGTATTAAGAGCAAGGGGAGGTGTTCACTGACCTGTCTCACTCCAGCAGTATCTAGCTGTTGAGGTAAGGAGTGTTTACGTCTGCCAGGCGGAGGCTTCTCCACCAGTTCGCAGCCACTCACACCGTTCTCCACAAACAGCTCATCATCCTCTCCCACTGACTCCAGGCGACTGCTCGCCCCTGAACCAGGAAAAAGAATCATTTAATTCCTCTGCACAGGCCTTTTTTCCCCCTTCTAAATAACTTCAAGGAACACATACTGCATGCATAGATTTTAAAATTGAATGCATGTTGTACTAGGAACAAAATTACCAAAGCGGAAGGGCATAGTGAATATCAAGGTCAGAAAAATTCATTATTATAATTATTATTATTTGTGTAGCAATTATACTGTTAAAAAGGTTATGCTGCATGCCAGGAATAGACGCTTTGTTTCTAATCTAAAAAACATTTTGGTGTTCATTAACAACCTGTTTCTGTGAAGTACCAACCCTGGGATAGGCTGCAGAGCTTCATGGGTGTGGGGCTGCAGCAGGATCCTTTGGGTGTCCCTCCCGGACTTTGTTCTTCTAGTTTCTCCAGGTTAGTCAACTGTAAGGACAACACAAACTGATTTTCAGGCCATCTCCTCTTTAAGTATGAACTGTCTGATATCTGATATTTATTTTATTTGTCAATGCATACACCATTTTCATAAATAGATTACCTTTCCGTTGCTAACATTCTACTTCCATTAGTACTGGACTTATTTCAGATCGTGCGCCACTTTTAGCGAGGACTGTCTTTATATGTAAACACTGAATATACTGTATTGACCTTGTGTGTATGAGCCCTGTACTATTGCCAGATTAACACTTTGTTGCTGCTCTGTTGTAAAGTCAGTTAAGGCGGTCCATGCGTGTGATCAGGATGCATCCTGACGCCTCCATCTGGAGGTAATCTGGATATGTTTAAACGGGAGTAGAGCCCAGGGAAGACCCAAGACACACTGGAGGGATTATACATCCCATCTGGGAACAACTCAGGATCCTCCAGGAGGAGCTGAAAACCTGGCCTGGTGCTTCTGAAACTTACTTAGACCAAGATCAGCTGTTCTTATCAAACTTTGATGACCTTACTGAACAGTTGTTTATAATCTATATTGACTTTGACTGTGTAGTCACTGTTGGGGATTTTAACATCCATGTTGACAACCTCCAGGACAGAGGGACTATAGAACTGTGTTGTGTTCTTGATAACTAAGGATGCACTCGGCATGTGACGGAGCCCACACACAAGGGGCACAATCTGGACTTAATCCTCCATCTCAGAGGGTCTGAACATTTCTAATGTTGTGGTGACTGATGTTGCTCTCTCTGAACATTCCTGTGTTCTCTGTGAGAGTGCTATGTCCGTGCACACAAATGTTCAAACGCTAGTTAAATACAAAACGGTAGCTCACTGAAAACACCTGTGCAATATTTATTCAGGCGTTCTCTTCCACACCCACTCTCTCTTGGGTCTCAGTCAATGAGCTTGTACAAGGTGAAGGCTGTCTCTGGTAAGAAAAGATCTCCATGGAGAAATGCCACGCTGGTAAGAACAGATAAAAGATTTAAAAAATAGAACAGATTTAAAAAATGTGTCTAATTGCATGGAGTCAGATTTTCGAGTGCACCACAGCACTAAGGCTGCTCTTGTTAAAGTCTTCAATGACTTCCGCTTAAAACACAAACAGTGGCAGAATTTCAGTCTTGGTATTATTGGATCTCAGTGCTGCATTCAACCACAATATATTACTATACCAACTGGAAAACTGGGTGGGACTTTCTGGCACTGGTTTAAATCCTACTTAAAAGGAAAGGGACTACTTTGTGTCTATAGGTAATTACACAATCTGAGCGGACAAACATTACATGTGGCGTTCCCCAAGGCTCCATTCTGGGGCCTCTTCTATTTCACATCTACATGCTCCAACTGGCTTAGATTATCGATAACAACAAAACGTGTTACCATAATTATGCAGACAACATATACATAGCAATGTCACCAGGGGACTATGGTCCAATACAAGCCCTGAGTAAGTGTATTGAACAAATTAATTGGACGTGCCAGAATTTACTTCAATGAAAACAAAGATAAAACTGAAGTCATTGTTTTTGGAGCCAAGGAGGAATGATTAAAAGTAAGCTCTCAGCTTCAATCAGTGATGTTAAGAACCACAAACCAAGCCAAAAATCTTGGTGTAGTCACAGACTCAGAACAGAACTTCAACAGCCACATTAAAACAATTACAATGTCAGCCTACTACCATATTAAGAATATATCCAGGATTAAAGGACTTAGGTCTAAGGAGGATTTGGAAAAACATGCATTTATCTTCAGCAGACTCGACTAATGTAACGGTGTCTTTACAGGTCTCCCTAAACAATCGATCAAACAGCAGCTGATTCAGAACACTGCTGCTCACGTCCTCACTAAGACCAGCAAAGTGGATCACATCACTCCTGTTCTGAGGTCTTTACACTGGCTTCCTGTCTGTCAAAGAATTCATTTCAAAACACTGCTGTTGGTTTATAAAGCACTGAATGGTTTAGGGTCAAAGTACGTTTCTGATCTTCTGCTACGTTATGAACCATCTGGACCTCTCGGGACGTCTGGGATCAGGTCTGCTTTCTGTCCACAGTGTCAAAACTAAACATGGAGAAGCAAAGTTCAGTTTTGATTCTCCATTATAACTAACTCCCAGAAAACAACAGGTCTGCTGCAACTCTCAGTTCTTTTAAATCAAGGCTGCATATGTTTGTGTTTGCCACTGCCTTTTATTAAATCGAATAATGACTGATTTCTTCCCCTGCACTGTGAACTCTCCTGTTTTATCTTGTTCATATTTTCTATTTAAGTCTTTTTAATTGTATTTAAATTTACTTTCATATTGCTTTTAGATTTTGTCTTGATGCCTTTTATGTTTAATGTAAAGCACTTTGAATTGCCTTGTTGCCATACAAATAAACTTGCCTTGCCACCACAACCTTTGCCCAAATCACTAACTACCCTCCAGCTGGCCACTAATTCAGCTTTGTGAAGCAGGCTGCTGCTATAGATTGGAGCAGACTAATTAAAGTGCTACAAAAGACACACTCCATATAGTACATATTATCTGTGTGTACCAGGTAGGTGTTGTGAGGACTGGCGCTGCAGTTGGAGGTCTGGGGTGAGGGAGGGGGAGCAGTCTGAGATAGGGAGGGCGAGGAATCGCAGGTGCTAAGAAGGTCTGGCAGACTGGTGGATGAGAAGCACTCGAAACCCACGTCTGACTCCTCCTGCAGCGACAGGAAAAACGTTAAGTTAGTGTGTGGGTGACGCTATTTTCATTTATGAGTATTTGGTATTTTAGATATGTAGCTCTGAGAGAAGAGGAATGATGTGTTGTATATGTGTGTAGCAAAAATACATGTTTACATTTGTATATTGGCCATTTCCTACAGGAACAGAATAATTTAGTCACATCATGAAACGAGTCTCTACATGTTCATACTTTTGTTCCAACCAATGCTAGACCTTTACCTGAAACCTGGCTACGGTTGTCCTTTTTGTGTCTCTTTTCGCTCATATAACTAAGAGGCCTCCCACGTGCATCCAATAAAAAAGAAAGGTGATGTGACTCAAATGTCTTCCCACAATAAAGACAAAGTTTTTATACAGTTTCCGGCCTTGTGCAGCTGGACGAACTGCAACACTGTGTACAATGAGGACTGATGACTATGTTTTTTAGGTCTAAAATTCAAAAAGCTCGAAAACTCATTAATCAGTTTGCAACAATGCATCTGGCAGTCTTGTTCTTGTAGCAAGCACCACAGCCGCATGTCCAGTTTGCATAAGAGTAAAAAACTAAATTTGGCATCTTACCAAAACAGGAAAAAATATTGACAGGATTTGTACTCCAACCAGGAGCTGTTTTGTTTGTGTGTGTGTGTGTGTGTGTGTGTGTGTGTGTGTGTGTGCGCGCGCACTTACCCTGCTGGCCACCACCAGCTGGACCAGACCAGAGGTGGAGCGGAGGATAGCAACAGCCTCCTGATGAGTGAGACCCACGAGGGACCGGCCATTAATCATCAGCAACTCATCACCAGCATGAAGACGGCCGTCCCTGAAACACGTACACATGAAGACAGAGACACTTACACATAGTGTACACACACACCTGGATTAGCATTAACACAGACTACACTATATTTGTTTATGATTTAAAACAAGTGTAGTAGCTAAAGTACTAAAAACATTGCAAAAACATCAAAGACTGACAGCCTAACTTCACACCAAATCTGATTATAATCTGTGAACACATTTTGAGATATTCCGCTTTCCAAAAAACAGACAGACAAAGTAACAAACAAGACTGAAAACATATGCTTCTTGGCGAGGGAAAAAATAATCAGGGTCACCAAATAAATACAACAGGATTTCTGTATTTGTGCTTGTCACTGTATTTTTGCTAAGCACAATACAGTATATAGAGAATATAAAAGAGTCAATGTACTGTGAAGGTGAACAGCTAGTTTTGTTAGAAAGACATATGTGGAAAAACACATGTAGTTGCGTTCTCCCAGGACCATAGGTGCGAGGGTACACAGCAGGGAATTTCTGAAGAACAGTATTTGTGCTCGGCAGATTCTTCCTTTGGTAAATAAAGGTTTGAAAATACAAAAGCAGTGTTATAGCAAATTTGAGATCACTTAATAATATAACTAAGAGCACATATTATTATTGTACTGTAGCGAGGTCCTCATATTCAGCTAATGGAATAGGAGCTACACCTACAGAAACATAGTACATTTTTACTGACTTTATTAGGACTAACTGTACCTGTGAATGGTGCCCCCCTCCTCGACATGAGCTATAACGATGCCATGAGGAGAGCGTTTGGAGCCGCGCCCCCCAGTTATCTGTATGCCCAGGCCCTCCTGACCCTTCACCATATGCATCTTCCAGATGTGGCTGCCGTCCCTGGGCTACAAAAGAGAACGAACAAACATCAAACAATATATCACGCAGGGTTGAGACACAAATGTCAATTAATATACATAGGTCATGAAGCTTAAAAAAAACAAAGCAACCATATGGATTTGGTGTCAAAATGTAACACGAGGAGCAACAGATTGTTAGCAAACTGCGAATCCAGGACCGTGTGCAACTTCCAAAGTTTAATTTTTCTTTGTCTTTTTTTTCCCCCCATTTCTATGTTATTCAAGAGCACTCAAGAGGCTCTGAACAGTACATGGACACTTTCTGTGAAGTCTATATTTGTAATACATTATTGATGCGTTTATGAGGCATTGCAATGCATCATAAGAGTTGCTAAAAATGCATTATGTCTTAGGACAACGGCCATAAGGTCTTAAATGCAGACAAGGAACTGTTAAGGTGTTATAGCAAGTCCATCTATTCTGACATGGACATGGGTTAAACATGTAGTGAGCTCTCATTGTTGAACTAATCCAGATGTGACTATTCTAAAAGGCCTGTCTACGCACGAGGCGGTCTATATATGCATACTGTCCGTCTCATGCACATCTGTTTCACTATTTTCTTTCATTTTACCTGTGAAACTACGGTGATTGTGTATTTGGCCTCTGGGCACTGCCAAATTGCAGCTGGTCTGCCATCAATACTGTTCCTGTGTAGACACTGGTGGAGGACAGACGTTGCTACCGTTGTTCTGCATTGAGTAAGAGCCAAAGTTTGTGATGTAGAACTGGTCTTTGGTGGCGTTGACAGAAAAATAACTGCCACCCACTCCACCAAGACTCAGGACACAGTTTCTGTTAGGTTACTAACAGGCTCTTAAGGCTCTTAAGTCTTGAATTGGAAGCTGCGAAGTGAAGAATCTTCTACATCTGGTTTGACGCCTCCATTTGGAGGTAATCTGGATTATGTTCATATGGGAGTAGAACAAAGGGCAGACCCAGGACCCACTGGACGGCTCATACATCCACAGCTCAGGATACTCCAGGAGGAGCTGAAAATAGGGCCTGGCCTGCTGCCACCACAACCTTTGCCCAAATAACTAACTACCCTCCATTTGGCCACTTATCCAGCTTTGTGAGGTAGGCACAAAGTTTTTCGCTTATTATGTGAAATATCTCAAGATGGATTGGGACAAAGGTTTGCACAGATATTCATGGTGCCCAGAAGATGAACCCTCTTGACTTTAGGGATCCCCTGACTTTAGCGCCACCATCAGGTTGACATTTTAACTATTGGATGGTTTGCCATGAAATTTGATGCACATGTTCATGTCACCTTAAGGATGAATTGTAAAAATGCACCTAACTAACCTTTTATATCTAGCGCCACCATCAGATCAAAAATGTCTCCACTACTTCAGTTTATGACCAAATACCCGCAAGACTAACAACATTCCCATCAGCGTCGGCTGTACTTTGTGTTTTTGTTGTTAATTGGCCAAACATCCGCATGTTGGCATTGTCACTGGCAGCCTCACGGGAGCCACTGGCGTGGCTGTAAACTCTTAGGGCCCTATTTTCGTGGCGGTGCAATGACCGGCGCAAGCAGCGCACTGACAGTTTAGAATATTCGTGACCTTGAAATTGGCTTTGCAGGGCTGCGTGCTATTTTGGTGGGAGGGGACTCGCAAACAGGTGCAAGGTTCATTCAAATGAGGCCGCGAAAAGCGAGTTGTTGGCATTTTGGTGGAAATTGGGTCTTAGACTTGCCGCTGAGAATAGACATTAGGCCTGCACGATAAATCGTTATAAAATCGCGATCTCGATTCACCCTGTTCACGATTTTAATTTTAAATGTCTTCGATTTGAAAAATAAATAAATAAATAAAAACTGTGGCCTTTATTTTGAAAGGACAGTTATCACAAATTTCAGGGCTTCACAGTCAGCCAATGACAAAGCACCTTTTAGTCACGTGTTTCGAGCGAGCGCTGTAGTGCGGAAATAAACAAAACTCAGGGTTCGGATCACATTACGGGTCACGAGTCACGGATCGGACCATTTTTCCTATCCTTTGGAACTGTTGGTGTCTCCACACCGTTACAGTTTTGTCCACCGCCCTTCGTCCGTCATCATTATATTTTACAGGGAAGCCGAAATGCTCCCATACGGGCGATTTAAATGATTCATATTTTTCCCTGAATCGTGCAGGCCTAATAGACATCATAGAACCATGTCTGTTTCTGGCACAACAACGTCAATCTGCTGAGCAAACTAAATACTCAAGAGCAAATGGAAAGCAATAACCCAATAATACTCAAAGCGTAAATAAACTAAGCACTTCCCGTAGATGCATTTAAAATCGGTTAGCGAGTTAGCTAGATGGCTAAATTTCATCAGCAGTCCTTGGGCAAAAGCGGGAAGGTCAGTAAAGCAGTCTGCATTAATCTATAAATCTGACAGAATTTGCTGTCCACAGCTGCTTTATACCGCATCAAGCTTCTCCTTCATTTGGTTAAATCCCTGCAGCCGTCTGAAGGCAGCAGGACACACATGTGTTCACCTTCATTAAATCACATGCGGACGACACCATGTTGCTACAGAATAACCACACACACCTCCACACAGATCACTTATAACTCGGTATTCTGCTGTTTACGCGGGACACGTTGGATTACCGGCCCTCTTGCAAAAGGGCAGTGAGGGCAGGTCACTGCCGGTGTTTGCAGCCTATACGGTCATCTTGTGATTTAATCATTGTTTGGCTTTACCAGGTCCTAGAAAAGCTGTATTTCGGTGTGTTTCCTGCAGCAGCACGCGCAACACAACACACACACAGAGCAGGAGGAGCGAGACCTTCTGTGGGCTTTGCCCTGCGCGAACACGTTTTATTTTCATTTGGGGGCTATCCTCCTATCACATCCATCTTCTTTCTCCTTTAGCCTCGCGTGCGAGCTCTTCACTTCACAACCAGAGTCGGCGGAATTGGTTTTCAGCACAGCATGGACAAAACACTCGGCACATAGTGTCAGGAGCACAACATATAGGCAGACATGTTGTGCAATAAATAATAATCACAATACGCCCAGGTTGAGAATGAATGAAGAGCTGCATATATCGCAATGCCAGTTGCAAGGGTTAGAAATGAAGAGGCAGAATTCAGACTTCTTATTGCAGCAGGAAAGAGGTTGAAGCAGATAATGAGCAGGAGGGGTGGGTCAGGTGTAAATTGATTATGCATTTATCGTACAGTAATTCGAATGGGAAGGGGAGCCTATGATTTTGGATTTATGAGTGTCTAGGCTGCCCCTCTCTCTTTCTGTACTCTGTGTGCGGCAGAACTCTTGGCGAGTCGGTTATAATTCAATCAGTCTTCTTCTAACAGAGATGCCTGGTCACCAAAGCTGGGCAGTGTCCGACTCTTGTCCAAAACTAGTCAGGAGTAGAATCTCATCGGAATGTTGGCTGGTGCCCGTTGACCCATTCGGATAGACTGCCAATGTGGGGGATTGACTCACATCAATTATTGTGCTTCACGATGACCCCACTGTTAGTGTGGAAAGGGCTGATTTTACAATTCATGACTAGTGTGAGTACTCGTAATCCCACTCCATTCACTACTGCACTCCTACATCCGCAATGCTACGGACTAGGACACACCAGCGCCGGAAAACAGAGAGCAACACTCTTTTCTGATGCTAATCACTTCCAAGTGTCCAAGCTTTGATGCCTTATGTCCTATTCTCTGTGGATCAGCTTCAATACCAATTTGCCTAGAAGGTAGCAGAGTTAGCTATAAAGTGAGAAGGGAATAATAAAAAGACAGAATGTCAGATTTGTCTTTAATAGAAATTTGTGGAATTGCTTACAACTGCACTGATTCATTGTGGCCAAATACCAACCGGGTCTACTGAAACTAGATCTATACACAACTAACTTACACTAGCAAATATGTTTTCTGTTAAAAGGTACTGCCTCCCAGGTGACGTTTTTTTTAGTAATGTAATCGGATATGTTGATACCGAACATATGTTCACTGTATTTCATTTCACTTCCTACAGTATCTGCTCCTGGCAACGAAAGCACGACGGCATGAATGGTTTTAGGGTTCTGTTTAAACAACTCAAAGCACCTTGTTTTCTGAACCTTAACCAACGGTTTTAGGTACCTAAATATAACCGCATTGGAGACACTTCCTCGATTGGTAAATATGTTGTTATAAGAGGCGAAAAGGCCTCTTGCTAACTTTTTGGTTCATCACTAGAAGTGACCTGTTTGACCCCTCTGATAATGCTCAAAGAACAACAGACACTCTACTGGAAACACTGCCTTAACCAATAAGAGTCCTGATTGTTATACCAACTCCTAAAAAATGCAGTTCCTAATAAATCAAGATAATGTTTTCTACAGACGTATCTGAACCAGAGGCCTCATTTATCCAAGCATGCAGAAAACGTGTTCTAAACGTGTGCGTAGGAACTGTCCGTACCAACAAGAAAATGTACACACTCGCTCAATGATAAATCGCAACTGTTCCCAGCTTCCCAGCATGCACTGGGGCAACGGACCTATGCACATAAGACTAATTTTATATGTAATTCGGCATTTTCACCGGCGTTATTGTATTTTACATTGTGTTCTACAATGTTTATACTGTTTCCACGCCTCATTCGCACCAAACAACAAGCGAATGCAGTGAGACTGCGAGGGACGTGAGGTGGACGATTCCTCAAGATCTCGCTGCCATACGTTACAGGTGGTGTGGCTGACATGATGTTGGACCTCTTGTTACCGTATTAATATACTAAACTGCTTCATTTCACACTTCCACAAGTGGCTTGTAAAAAGATAAAAGCCCCAAATAAAGCTACACTATTGGGACAGATGATTCCCTTTACGTGATGGTCAAATAAAGAATTGCAGAAAACCAAAGTTCGCTGAAATGAATAGATTAGGGATTGGTTTTGATTTTCTTTGTAATTGTTTCACCTTTTTAACAATAAAAAGCATAACAGAAAATATGCTTAGTTACATCGCTTACAATCCCTGATGCCGAAACGTAACAGTTGATAGTTAATTTACACTGAATCTCCTTGAAGCCACACGTGCTCAGTGGTACAGCACTGGAGAAACAAATAGAGACATTAATGGCATCATTTCACTGTGAAAGAATGATTATGTTTTACCAGTACCATTTTTAATTTAAAAACATTCAAATCATCTAAATTATTTCTTATATTAAATACTGCCAGACGACCTGACAGATGGAATGACGGTGCGCTAACTGATCAGTTCAGCGGCCTCTCGCTCATCATTTCTGCTGTGTATCAAAGTCAAGTCACTCCCCCTAGAAAACCTGACTACCCTTCCCTGCTGTGTCACCCACACATGTTGGGAATAAATCTAAAAAGAAACTGAAATTGCGACACGCCGCTCTTTTTTCGCCTGTGCGGACCACTTACATTTTTGTATCTATTTTTTGTTAGTAAAGGTGGCAATAACCAGAAAGGTGAACCGATGCATTTATATAGCACTTTTATCGCTTTACAATTTGCCTCTCACTCACCGATGGCAGTGAGCTACCGTGCAAGGAGCTGGTCTGGCCATCACCAGTGTTCTGCCCAAAGGGGGCAAGTGGTAAAAAAAAGAAATAAACATGTATTTTTCCAGAGCTGATGATGGCCGTAGCCTTGTCTGTTGAGCGTTGCACATACCGATCGGCCACTCGCGAGTAGGGATGGGTAACATTACTGAAACGGCTAAACCATTAAAGAGCGTAGTATTGCATATTTTAGATTTGTTAACTAGTGACTTTGCTGCTGTAAACACTGTTGCTGCTCTAGAAACATTTAGTTAGATTTAAATTATTCTGTTCTAATCCTCTTCTGAATTGTTATTTTTAAATAACATACTTTTTAAAAAGTAAAAAGTAAGTCAGACCATTTTCGAAATATGTAATATTGTTTGTTGCATTGCATCGTGTCCTTGTTCGGATTCATTTGCTTTATTTATAACGATTCAAATTGACAATTAACTTTAGTTCTTGTTGTTATTGGATACCTGCTAATACATAAATAAAAGTCAAAATTTACTTTGGGCAAATTGATTTCTGACCCACTTGTGGGAAAAAAAACCTGTGGCCTTCGCTGCATGTCGCCCCTCTCTCTCCATCTCCAGAATCCATTTTGCATTCTATCTCTGCAGCTGTCACTATCAAGTAAAGGCAAAAATGTCCCCCAAAGAAGCTTTATGAAAATGGGATTCAGCATTTAAATTGTTTTGGCCTGAAATCATTTGTCTCCATTCCGATGAAAATCCGTCGTCTTCAGAATAAAGGTGAGAGTGAGGGAGCGAGTAGTATGACCCCGCCACCCGTCCCATGTAGTTGTGCATTCAGTTCAAGCCCTGTATGTCAGCAGCGTGACCTACCTGGCTTGAAGGTTCACTGCCGAAAGAACCCGTTTTGCATTCTAACAGCTGACTGTGACATCTGGCAGGCAGGGTGGCAGTGCCTCCGCCGTGTAGACGCTGGGGAACAGCCCTCCCCTGAGGAAAGGTGCCCGGGCTTTCCTCCGTGGGTGTTTGTGCGAAGACCAGGCACCCCGAGTCTTCACCTGGAGGACTGACTCCCGCAGCGGTGGGAACAGAGCCGCCGCCGTTGCAACAGCTCGGGAGGGCCGAGCCACCGCTGTCCCTGTTGTCTCGGTTAAAGGACGAGCGCGATATGACGCCAAACTTGCGCGTGCGCTTGCAGTTTTCCAAGCACTCAGAGGCCTCCGAGGCAGCTCTGCCCTGCGGCTGGTCTTCACAGCCGTCACCGCGGACGGGGGTGCTGACCCTGCCGTTGACCTCACAGGGAGGGGGAGGAGCCTTTCGCTTGACTCGTCGCAGCATGATCAGGTAGATAGAGCCTCCATTCCAGCACTGGTCAGCCAGGTAACTATATATTAAAAAAAAGCATTGACAGGATAATGCTGTCATTACATACAGGTTCAAATATCATAAGGAAAAGTACAGTCCTTACATCCGTCGGTCGACATTTCCACCTCTGTGGGTTGAGGTAATCTCTTCATGCACTATTGTACTACTGTGCAGGTTTTACATTAAATAACATTGTGTTTCAGAGAAGTGCAAAGAGGACACAGGAAGATCCTAAATTTGCCATGGGGTCCTAGAACTTCCCACAACTGTTTCACCACCGCGATCAACCTGGAGAGTCGTTCAGTCCTCTCAGCTCATCAAACTAGTGCAGCTTTGGGAACGGTAATTACAAATATTGGTAAGCTGCTCTCCATTGTGGAGTTGTTTCAGAATAAACTACACTAGCACAGTTCTGTGGTTTGAAAAAATACGCAATGTCAATAAAAGTCAGGATTGGTTTTAGTCTTTCGTGTTGATAATAATACAACATAAATTCACACAGGCCGGTGAAGAGTCCCTCACAAATGTCCACTGAGTGCATTCTTTTTCAACTCAGAAATCAGCAGTTTAGAATGGACTCTGTGGGGTTCTGCACGAAGCTGTCTCTACAGAGTCAACAACTCTTTAGTCACACTGACAAACATTACTTTTGTACCACAACACAGACAACATGAGAAGCGCCCTCCCAGTGAATATGTTAATTCAAAAGTGTATTGGGCTGCAGTGGGTACTAATCTTCTTTAGTGGTTAGCATTGTATTCATTACTAGCAAATTTCCGCGTCTCTGGAGAACTCTCAAACCACACATAACGGGCGTGTGCTAATCATGTTTGTAAGGTATCTTGCACTTTTACTGGCGCTGAAGATCACTCGTGAGGGGAAACCAGCTGCAGCGAGATCATAGGCTCGTCTGACACTTCAAACTTTGCAACAGTGCGGGATCACGTGTCAGACAGAGCTGGATCTCACGTTCAACCACTAGGAGTTCGAAAAGCTCTGTAAACCCTCTCCACTCCTTCACACACTGGAAACACTCCAGCTTGGACCAGGCCCACAGAGCCGCTTTCCACGCCGGCACATCCTGGTCCAGACTGGGATATTACGGAGAAGGAAACCAGGAATCTGAACTGACGTTCTGTTTCGTCACGACTGATTTGAACCACATCGCTTCCCCAAACTTATACGATTCATTGATTTTTCCCAAACATCCTGCTCTTTGATCCACCCCTAACACCAGCTCTTCTTGGTTGTTAAACATGAGCGGGAGGCGAGCAGGTCATGTTTATTGTGAAAACGTGATGACAGATGCGGTTTCGTGAGCAACCCATTCATGGACGAAGAGTTTCGCCGTACATTTACAAGTATAGTTCACAACCAACCGTCTCAACAAGAATTCCCCAGGCAACAGTCATAAGGGGCTTGAAATACTTTGCCATTGAAGCCGTGGAACTCAATGAGACCATCTCAGTACCCTGCCTGCTTCGGGCCGAGGGGCTGTCAAATTTGTCAAAGCACTCTCCCCGCCTACATCTGTATCTTGTAGCATACTTATAGCAACGGTGGTTAGCACACAATAGTCCTCAGCAACCAGATCCAAACACAGGCCTGTGGGAAGCCTATCCGACCCAACAAGGGGAAATGTATTTTCAAAAAGAGGAGACCGGATCAAAAAAGGGACACCGGGGATGGTAAAACCTCATCCAACGTAAACAATAGATTAATCGTCAATAATTATGACAATCAATTATTCTTTTCAGTTAGTTATTCAGTAAAGGTGTCAGTGATTCTGCCTTCTTAAATGTGAGGATGCAGCTTTCTTTATATCAAATATCATTATAACATAAATATGTCAACAAAAAAAGTGATTTGAAGATATCACTTTGGCTCTGGGAAATTAGGGGGGCCATTTTCCGCTATTATCGAACA
Organism: Coreoperca whiteheadi; assembly: GCA_011952105.1. NCBI lineage: Eukaryota > Metazoa > Chordata > Actinopteri > Centrarchiformes > Sinipercidae > Coreoperca > Coreoperca whiteheadi. The sequence continues at coordinate 1,089,426 of WNGW01000012.1, read as the reverse complement.
TTTTATAGACTAACCGATTAATAAAAAGATGTTATTGACACATTAAGCGACAAGACTTCTTCCTCGACCACTTCTCTCCTCTCTGCTGAGGATGGCTGGACTTGACACTCTGAATCGCACTGCCTCCAGAGCTGCAGAGTCTGGATCTATGATCGCAAGGCACCTTCTCTTCCTGCTCAACAACCGCCACTACAATCCTTATTATTAGTCTCATTATTATTATCATTATCATTATTATTACTATTATTATTTTATTAATATTACCACTACAGTATTAGTATTATTTTGGAATTTGCATTGTGCTACAGTATGCTCTCTTTCCTCCCCCTCTTTCTCCCTCTCCAGCCCACCCTGACTCAGGTTCTGCTCTATAGGAAATGTGCACTGAGATAACTTCTTTAATGAATTGGCGCTATGTAAATCAAATTATATTGATTTAATGGAGTTTATTGAGCTCATTGTTCCCTTCACATGATTAGTTAATGGTTTCAGTTTGCATTGAAGTAGTCTTACCTGGCTCCACTGACATCTACTCCCACCATCAGCTGCCCGTTCAGTGACAGCAGTTCGTCTCTCAGCTTGATCCCCCTGCAGCGGGCTGCTGGGCTCTTCTTCCTCACCTCTGTCACCCAGATGCAGCCCACGTCCATGATGGGGCCCTGGTCCCTCCTTCTCCTTGGGCCCCCCTTCTTTCTTCCGTCAGGGTCCCCGAAAATAGGGATGTTCCCAAAGCTGAGGCCAAACTCTGCGGGATCCCCCACATCTTTACTGAGGGAAACAGCGTGAACCTCAACGTCTAACCCGTCCCTACAGGAGGACGGGCTGGCTGATGGAGGTGTGTCACCCTCAATGAAGTTGAACTTAATGTACTCCACCAACTTCTGAATGGCAGCCAGACACAGGGACATGTCCTCCACTTTAATGCTGTTAACACTGGTGCTACTACACACACTATCCCCTTCCCCATTCTGGTAGGAGTCCTGATCCACATGCTAGAGGAAGAAGAAGAAGAGTGACCAATCAGTAAATGAAGCTGGATGATAACATGAATAACCTTTAACAGCTAAACTTGCCTTTCCTGTACAGTACCGGTCCTTTGTTTTAACTTTATGAAACATTACATGGTTTTTGCTTTATGGTTTTATTTTACCAGAAAAATCACTATTTTATATTTATATTTGAGATTTATGCAGGGTGTCTACATGGAACACACTATGGCCGTATTTTTCAATTGTCTGCCTGATGCCTGTCTGACCGTGCAGACGTTCTTTTAACAAATGCAGGTGTCTACATCGACAGTTACATGTGTTTAACAGGTGTAACTTTTAGAATATCACAAAGTTGGTCATTTCCAGTTTCACGCTCAGTGCCAGTGTTCTTTCTCACACACAACAAAAGGATGACAAAACATATTAGACACAGCCATCCATCCATCCATTTTCTACCGCTTATCTGGGGCCGGGTCGCGGGGGCAGCAGTCTAAGCAGAGACGCCCAGACTTCCCTCTCCCCAGACACTTCCTCGTGCTCTTCCGGGGGAATACCGAGGCGTTCCCAAGCCAGCCGAGAGACATAGTCCCTCCAGCGTGTCCTAGGTCTTCCCTGGGGCCTCCTCCCGGTTGGACATGCCCGGAACACCTCCCCCGGGAGGCGTCCAGGAGGCATCCAGGACAGATGCCCGAGCCACCTCAGCTGACTCCACTCGATGTGGAGGAGCAGCGG
>WNGW01000012.1:1033688-1086853 GCA_011952105.1 Coreoperca whiteheadi | reverse complement strand
CCACAGCTCCGAGCGGCCGCTTCGACAATAGAGGTGGAGAACATGGTCCACTCAGACTCAATGTCTCCAGCCTCCCTCGGGATCTGGTTGAAGCTCTGCCGGAGCTTCAACAACTCTGGGAGTTGAAGATCTCTCTGACTGGAGACTCTGCCAAACGTTCCCAGCAGACCTTCACAGTACGTTTGGGTCTGCCAAGTCTGTCCAACTTCCTCCCCCGCCATCGGATCCAACTCACCACCAGGTGGTGATCAGTTGACAGCTCCGCCCCTCTCTTCACCCGAGTGTCCAAGACATACGGCCGAAGGTCAGGTGAAACAACCACAAAGTCGATCATCGACCTCCGACCTAGAGTGTCCTGGTGCCGTGAGTAGCACAGAAGTCCAATAACAGAACACCACTCGGGTTCAGGTCGGGGGGGCCGTTCCTCCCAATCACGCCCCTCCAGGTATCACTGTCGCTGCCCACGTGAGCGTTAAAGTCCCCCAGTAGAACAACGGAGTCCCCGGTCGGAGCACTTTCCAGCACCCCTCCCAGAGACGCCAAGAAGGTCGGGTACTCTACACTGCCATTCGGCCCGTAAGCACAAATAACAGTGAGAGACCTATCCCCAACCCGAAGGCGCAGGGAAACGACCCTCTCGTTCACCGGGGTGAACTCCAACACATGGCGGCTGAGCTGGGGGGCTATAAGCAAGCCCACACCAGCCCGCCGCCTCTCACCGCGGGCAACTCCAGAGTAGTAGAGAGTCCAGCCTCTCTCAAGGAGTTGGGTTCCAGAGCCCAAGCTGTGCGTGGAGGCGAGCCCGACTATCTCTAGTCGGTATCTCTCAACCTCACGCACCAGCTCAGGCTCCTTCCCCCCCAGCGAGGTGACATTCCATGTCCCTAGAACCAGATTCCGTGTCCGGGGATTGGGTCGCCGAGGCCCCCTCCTTCGACTGCCACCCAATCCACAAAGCACCGGCCACCTGCGGTTCCTCCTGCAGGTGGTGGGCCCACGGGAGATCGGTCCCACGTCGCTCGTTCGGGCCGAGCCCGGCCGGGCCCCATGGGGCAAGACCACAAGGCGCTCGCATTCGAGTCCCAACCCCGGGCCTGGCTCCAGGGTGGGGCCCCGGTTGCGCCGTACCGGGCGACGTCACGGACCTAGTTTTAAAATTCACCATAAGGGGGATTCGAACCGCTCTTTGTCTGGCCTGTCACCTAGGACCTGTTTGCCTTGGGAGACCCTACCAGGGGCAATAGCCCCAGACAACATAGCTCCTAGGTTCATTCAGGCACGCAAACCCCTCCACCACAATAAGGTGGCGGTTCAAGGAGGGGATTAGACAAAGCTTAGTGAAAAAATTATCCAATGTGCTTGAATTTGAGGGATAAGGCTGGCGATATTCTATATTTTTCTATGAAAAGACCAAAACCAACAATGTCTTCCTGATTTCCCTACCCTGTCTGTGGCTCTCAGCCCCAAGCCCATTGGTTCCTACTGCACACGTGTATCATCAAAAACAGCTCCCAAATATATGCTATTGAACAAACAACATACACTTACAGAAATGCACAGACTTGGAGCCCAGTTACACCGGTATTTAGAGTCGCAACATTTTGGACTGAGATCAATTCATTTTGATGCAATTGTTGTAATCAGTGGATTTGATCACCAAGGCAAAGTAAATCTGTGCGGAACCTTCAGCACCTCTAAAACAGAGTTCAAACAACAGTGTAGAAGGAATGCCTGGGAGTCCAATAGGGAGGGATCATATTAGCTGTGTCACCCCATCCAGCTTTATATAACCCTTCTCTGGTGGAGGATAAACTGCATCATGATCTGCAATCAGTCATCAGTGGATGGTACAAATACATTCGCTTGAATTAACTGCTGCCCTGTTAGTGACCCGAGAGAGCAAGTAGTCACTACATCTCCCAGCACCACTTATTTTAAAAAGGACACACGAATGCATTTCGCTGTGCCACTTGACTCGGCACTAAGTGCTGAGCCTGTAGTGGTCTATTTCCCAGTCATCCCATATTCCTTCACCACCAAAGATACCATTGAAATAGATACAGTGCCCATTAGAATCCATAACTACTGTGCATGCAAGCTGACTACAGCTTGAGCCCTTTCAAGTCTACAGGGGATGAGTGTTAAAAATAGATATTTGGTGGAGTATTCCATTAATGAATTCCTTTAGTTTTACCAATATCTAGGCATGCAGTATTTCAACACACAAAACTACTGACCAGAGGACACAGGTCCTTTCATAAAGTAAAGGAATGTGCTTTTAAATGTAGTGGACTGTAGAAACTGTCCTTCATATAACCACATACCCATCATCCATGACACATTGTAACTTGCTGAGACCTGTGGCACAACAGTTACCATTCGTCCAGCCAATGTGCTAACTTATTAGAAAGACAGCACTTGTCAGCTATAATACATAAAAACACCCTGCAATCATGTAGGTTTTTCTCATTTTAACACTATATGGAAGTTGTCTCGTTGTAACAACATACCAGCTTATGTTATAATGAGAAAAGTATGTTTTAACGAGATTCGATGCTTTTGTGAAAGAACAAGAAATAAAAGTTCCGTGATGTAACAAGATAAAAAACTACAATAGCAAATTGCTTGTAAAAATCGAATCATTTGGTATCTATTCATAACGAGAACATAGCTCATAATAACATAAAGATATCTTGTTATAAAGTGATAAGAATCATGTAAAAATGTGAAAAGGAGCAGACACAACATGGTGGCAGCAATATGTTGCCATTAAATACTGTATTTAATTAGAAACACGTACAGGATGAAGGCGTTGAAGTACCTTATAGCCAGAACTGTCCTGATTCAGGTTGTGGTCCTGCTGTGATCTTGTGGTCTGAGCCCTGTGCCAGTCCTCCAGCAGTGGAAGGATGCTGAGGGCGTTGTCCTGAGTGATGGGCATCCTGGCATCCTGGGCCTATTGGGGGTCCCTCACCAACAGCCACTCCATTGTTGATGCTTCCAACAGTTAGTACAGGCACAGGAACCAATGTGGGCTGACAGCCCCAAATTCATCTCTGAAGGAGGGGGAGCGGGATGAAAAAATTGACAAACTCTACTCCGAGATTTCCATATGCGCTGGGGTGGTTCTGGCAGGATATGTATGCAGCATCAGGCCATTACCTAATGAGAACACAATAACATGTCAAATTGTAGTAGTAAAGTTAATGAAGACGCAACTAAATGGTCCCCATTGGTTTCTAAACATTTTGGTCCAAGTCAGGAAGAGGTTTGGTTTTCAGTCATTTTCATTATTAACCCCTGTTGCTTTCAACAATTTCTTTACACCATCAACACAAGATAGAACATCTTTCAACTGGTTTAAGAAAGGCCTTAAATACTTCAAAGGTCCCTTTATTGAGAACACCTTTGCATCCTTCAACCAGTTGGCTAACCAGTTTGGCCTACCAAAGACATTCTTTTTTCGATATCTGCAGGTTAGGCATCATATGCGGTACCAGATGTTGTTGACTGTTTCCACCTTCGCCTGCTACTGATACTTTACTTGCTCTTCACCAGTTGACAAAAGGGGCTGTTTCCACTCTGTACGATGATATATCAGGACTTGAGTCATTCTCCTTGAGTGTTATTAAATCAGCCTGGGAACAAGACCTTGACATATCTTTCCTGAATGAAATCTGGAACACTATTCTTCGATCAGTACATCCTGATTCCGTGTTAGAATAGCACTCTTTAAGGCAGTTTTAAATTTTTCATCAAATTCATATGCCAGAGAATATTGTCCAGAATATACCCGGATATCAGTCCCAACTGTGTGCAGATGGTACATTGATTCACATGTATTGATCTTGTCCAACTCTGCAACAATTCTGGAAAGCAGCGTTTGACACTGTCTCCTATCACAAACATACAATTGACCCGAACCCTCTGGTGGCACTCTTTGGCGTCCCACCTGAACATCTACATGTGTCCACCACAAAACGGAATTAATTATTATATTTAAAAAAACAGGTTTTTTTCAATGGCCATCAGAGGTGTCGAGTAATGAAGTACAAATACTTTGTTATCTTACTTAAGTCGAAATCATGTGCACTTTCTGCTCTACAAATAGTACTCCTATTTCATTTCGGCTTATTTTCACTCTGCCTTGTCAACGTTCAAAAAAACAACAACAAAAAAAACCTATCCAGATAAATCGCGCCATCCAGACAGAGTGAATATGATTGTGGTTGGATGAAAAGTATAAACATATACCATTCCGACAGCCTATTGGTTTGTACGATCCATCGCGGCTGCACATGACACAGATCCCGTCACACTCCAGCAGGGACGCAGCCAGTGTTGGGGTCGATAGTCAAAGAAAGTAATAAGTTACAGCAGACGTATGTAGCCCAGTACGAAGATGTCCGTCACATATATGGTTCTTTAATGTATCTGCATTGTACTAACATGCGTTCATGTTCAATGGGCATATATGCGGCTGTAACAGGCAGCCTAGTGCATCCCACATGCTTCAACATTAACATTTTAATATAACATTATAGTTATTATGGCCTGTAGAAACGTGTTTCTGAGGAGGTGGGGTAGAGCACTATAGGCCCCTGTGGCCCCTAAGCTTTTTTCCTTAATGGCATTTTTTTCCCCTTACATTGCATTTACTTTTATACTTTAAGTAGTTTTGAAACCAGTACTTTTTCACTTTTACTGGAGTAAAAAGCTTCAGTTGATATTTCAACTTCAAAGACTTCTGTAGAAGTAAAGACTCTATACTTGTAAATGTAAATGGACTGTACTTGTATAGGGCCTTTCTAGTCGTCCGACTACTCAAAGCGCTTTAACACTACATATCACATTTACCCAGACACACACATTCATACACTGGTGCTGTGTTTTTGAAGCTGTACTGCCCATCAGTACAAATTAAACTAATCATTCTCTCTCACACACACACACACACACACACACACACACACACACACACAGCTTCAGGAGCAATTTGGGGTTCAGTATCTTGCTCAAGGATACTTCGACACGTGGCTGGGGGAAGCTGGGATCGAACCGCCAACCTTCCGATTGGTAGACGACCCGCTCTGCCACCGAGCCACAGCCGCCCCCTAGTACTTCTACCTGAGGAATGAATGGGAATGCTTTTGACACCTCTGATGGCCATATGTTTAAGTCACAGCTTATCCAATTAAATTATGTTCATCTCGATTAGTTTTGTAGTCTATTTATTAGATTTGTCTTAAAGAAGTTTGCACTGAAAGGACATCAAGGAGCAACAGCATCCAAAGCAAAACCCCCTAGTCTCCCCATCCACCCCTACCCAATGACCATGTTCTTCTTTTCAACACCATACTTCCACCGGGCTTGCCAAACAGAAAAACTACATAAAATAATCATGAACAAAGAAGTAAAAAAAAGTAGAACAAACAATTATAATTTATCATAATAAAAAACAACAACAACAACATACAGTGCAATACACCGCAAAACATTTTTAAATCCCATACAACATTAATTTCAGGTTGGCCACTTCATTTATCCCCAGAAATGATGTGACAACACTACATTTAGATACCCATATATACATACACATAAAAAATGGTAGGCAGAGGCACTATCTATAAACGTAGACTACATCGATATCAATAGACATAATGAGATAAGATCCTCCCACCAGAATAACACATTGTGTTTCATTACCTCCACTTCTGTAGTGGACAGGTTAGATGTGCACATAAGCACGGAGGTGTCTGTGGTGACTTTACATGCTTGTGCGGAAATGCGGCTTGACAATGTGCAACATCGTTCCAGTTAGAGACTGCTGATGCCTTCAGGTGGCTTTAAAGAGAGTAAAGGAAAGGCCTTCAGTACAGGCTGGTGGCTGTCATGGGTTACAGGGTCATGGGTTCTGACTAAGGCATCAGATTTGAAAATTTGATTGACAGTTTTCCTACCAGCCCAAAACGAACCGTAATAACTGGGCAAACGCGCAAGAGTTCATTTGAAACTAACTGGTTATGCACCCTTCAACACCGATGGTTCTGCAGACCAGAAATGACTCAAAATAAAAGAATAAGCAGCTGTAGTCGAACCTTGTTATGGCTCTCCGTAAAAACAGCATAAGAGAAAAGTACTTGATTTTGTGGAATTAATCTAATGCCAGATAATGTAAGGCCAATTATGATTCACAATTATGAATGTCATCCAGAATTTTCCAGTATGTGCATGAATACATAATATTGCTTACAATTCACATCTTGCAGAGGATACAACTTTTAGAGTACGTTAAAAGCAACAAATTGGATGCCTCGTGGCAAACCCTTTTCTCTGCAGTAGAATGCCCCTGAACACCTCTTACTGTTTACTCATTTATAGGAATGCAAAACAACCTAAAATACACCAAAGCTAAAAAAGTGGCTGATCTCACCCCACTTTCCCCCACTGCAATAAATTAAATGCAACAACTCCCTGGATGATACGAATCGATAAACTATAAACTAATCTATAAACGTATTCTTCACTTCTATAAGTTCTAAAGGTATGCTTCGTAGAGGGCTGACGATAATGTTAAGTTTGTTGTTAATGGTTTGAAACATGCTAAACCAGCAGAGGCCTTCGATTTCCTATGTGAAGTGAGGAATCTGGGTTGACCCTTCATCTACACGCTTAACTACAGGCAGAGAGCTGAGTGCAGCCACATCTGTGGCAGATATAGACAAAAACGCAGGCTACCATGAGACCACACTTTAATGACTATACAGAGCTTTGGCTTCAAACAAACTGTTGGGCTTTGTGGTACCATCTGCCTCTACTATTCCTGTACTCTCCAACTGAAGGCAAACAGGGCCTGCCCAGTTCTGGCACTGCGCTGAACCATGGAATGGGAGGGGGTAGGTTTACAAGGAAGTAGTGGAGGTGAGGGTTTTAGTAGAATCACAATGTGACATCAGGAGGCAAAGAAGGCAGTTACAGTGCCATACCGGAGGAGGTCCGAGGGATGAAAGAGCCTTTCTGGGTTTAGCTAAACACGGTGTGAACATGCTAGGCGAACAGTTTACTCATCATGGTCAGTAACCCTCAGCCTTTGTGGCTCTGGAGGAGCTTTGTTAAGTCGGAGAAACTAACCCCTGACGATGTCATCTGACAGTGATGCTAATGACATGCATTATGGGAAATGTAGGGCCCAGTGTTTTTGGAGCTTGGCCCACTGGGGCTAAAATCACCGTTGATTTTGACCGTTCATTTCTTTTAAATAATTCTTTCTGGGGGCTGTTTTATGTCTTTACTCGACAGCTGAAAGTAAACAGGTGATGATAAGGGGGAAAGAAGAGGCAGGAGAAAGATGGGAAATGATATGCAACAGAAGGTCCCCCCCCGGCCAGACGCTAACCGGGGATGTTGCAGTTCACCGTCAGTGCCTTAACCCAGGCCATTCATTATTTAATTAGTCGCTTGCAAGTCCCCAACCTTTGTGGAAGTGCAATAATAAATAACTGGAATGGCCCTGTAATATCATTACAGCTGATCAACGCTGTATTCTCACTGTCCATAATTTTGTCCCACTTTGCTAAGCATCTCGACTGCATGAGCTGAAGTGTCTGGCCCCACGCTTTCACTCCAGCAATAATAGATCTGCTGTTTGTGCTGTTTGCTACAGCTGCATTAGGGGTGATGTGGGTGTAAATCCTGATGTGGGTGTGTTCAGACAATTCAGCTGAGCATTCAACTACTTTGTGCATCGCCACAGGCAACTGGCAAACTATTCTCCTTCCCTTTATTTAGAGAGCCTCTGGGGAGGGACACACGGACTGAGTTGCACAAATAAACTGCAATAAAAGCCAGGAGGACATGTTAATATAGAATCAATCAATGCCTATGAAATTACCATAAACTGACACCATATGAGAAAACTACCATAAACCTACCGCTGAGCTACAATAGAATACGTCACTACTCCATACTGATAAAATATAATAATTAAAATAAGGGTCTGTTGCGATAATTACGGACTTTGTCACTATTTAGTGACTTATCAGACCCTCTTAGCGACTTTATTTCTAAAAAGCGACTAGTGACAAATTTAGCAACCTATACAGACCATCATAAAAGGCGAGAAATATATTCATATATTATATTGTAATTCATTCCCATGCATGCTGCTCAGAGTAACTGTCAAACCAGGGTCTCGTCTCTCCTCTCGGGCCGTGTGGGGCCACAGGTTTGAGCTTCTCTCTCCGGATCGCTGGCTTTCCGCGCTCCTATAGCTTGTGGAATGCCATGCAAATGCCCATATAAAATAACAATAATATCGTTTATCGCGATTATTGCTGGGATAACATATCGTCCAACAAAGGTAGTCATCGTGACAGGCCAACGCGCCGGCAGCTCACATGGTCGTCAGCTGCTTGTTTACAAGTGCCTCATGCAATCTTTTTCCTCCAGAGGACAGCCTCACAGTGCGTGGATGAGTAGAGTGTGGCTCCTGTAGGCAACAGTTTCTTAGGAGACTGCAAAAGTTTTACAACAGATGTTTTTTAGCTTTTCGGTCTCCCACGTATAACAGTTTCCACCATGAACCGTCCCAGGCTCCATGGAAATTCAAGTCAAGACAAGAAATTCAAACAGTGCAAGTCCATTCGCCAGTGGAGCCGGGATTTAGACACAGGGGCTGAACTGAAGTGAAGCTATATTTACAAAAAGCCTTATCACATCTCTCCAGTACACATCCAGGGCATATTAATGTACAACTCTGTAAAAGAGCTGGTGATAACCTGACAGCTGTTTTACTAGTTTTGATGTATACTAGTGTGCATTTATCTGCCTTGGGATGTGATGCTGTAAACGTGTGGAAATATTTCAGCATCTCTGTCAAATGTGCACACCTCTCCATTTGCCTTTCCTTTTTTTACTTGTATGTAACATGTTTTTTTTCTTATATCTTTATTATACAATGATGATAAAAGCTGAAACTGAGAGAAGGCACTCAGAGCTATTTATTGTTTGAATAATCAATGGAATAGGACGCAGGTGGGCAACAAGAAACACCCGTCAGTCATGCGTTCCAATAATTTTGTTAAATTTGAATAAAATTGCTGTTGTTTAAAAGATCTAGATGTAAATACCTGGAAATAAAAGCTGAAATGCTGACCTCTTGTCTCACATTTCTCTTTCAATGTCAAACCCCAATGTTTTCAGTGTACAGCGAAAATAAAAGGAATGGGCCTCGCTGTTCCAGTAGTTTCGGAGGGGACTGAAAACATTTGGGTACGACGAGCTGGCATGCTGCCAGGGTTACACTGTAGGGAACGAGAGACAAAGTAAACTAGCCTGAGCATGTAGGGTACATGTCGTCGGCTGCAGGCACTGAGGGCTTCTGCTTACACAATAGAAATGCTGTTGTCCTGTTTGGTGCACTTAGCTTTGACTCCCAACTACAGAAGGCCGTTACATTGTACACAGCAACTGAAACGGAAAAGCAAACACACGCCAGCCAACAGCTCAGCTACTGCATCTAACTCTTCTCCCCAAGCAGAAAGATCCACTAGAAAACAAAACTAACTTTGGACTGTCAACATCAGTGCAGAATGTACATACATTCCCGTTTTTCGTTAACATAATAAAAATACTGCCATGACTTGGTTGTCCTATTCTGCTCAATGCTTAAAAGGCCTTTTGCTCCTGTGATAGTTACAACAATGCAAATAGTCAATAGTGTAACCGCCTGCAGTTTAACTTGCCATCCCATCTTGCCATTGACCGCTCATTTTTGTGACGTGTTGGTCTGTTGGACTGGACCAATGGAGCTGGCAACAGCCAATATTGTGCCAATGGTAGTCGTATATAAGAACGACTCACTTCTCAGTGACTCAGGAGAGTCGTATAAGGTTACCGTAAACGGCTGGATGTAAACGGGAAGAAGCTGAATAAAGTCGAAGCTCAAAACATCAAAATGGGTCCCACTTGTATTGATAGCACAAATATTAGACCCAATTTAACGCTACAATTATTGATAGCACGAGAAACACAAGCTGGGACCGATGGACTTGATTGGCTACTCAGCCATTCATTCATAAATCCCAATTTTTCATTGCTTTTTACTTGTATCAGATGGAGGCGAGATCAGGAGGAAGCTAGTGTTGAATCAGCGTGTGCTGGGAAGGCGCACATTATTTAAGAAAATACAAAATAGACTCATTCTTGCGGTTCATTTCATAGAGTATAGCTTGATTTTAAGTGATATTAAAATACTTGCCTTTGCTCATTTCAAATGTTTTATGATAGTTTAGTAAGCTTGCTGAATTAAGCTTTGTGGCTGGTGGGGCGCCACACTTGCGCCCTCTAGTGACCAGCCGCCCCTGGTTGAATCAATTGCCTTTTTTCTCCCCTGATGCGGCTCCCTCTAGTAGTTTTGGGGGACTTTTCATTTTGTAATTGGTGCAGGTAAATTGCTAAACCTATTTCAATTCGTCATCAAGCTGTCAATTATTCATTTCAGAATTATACTTATCACTGCAACACCAGTGGAGGTAAATGAGCAATAATATTTCTAAAGTAGTGCATTGGATTCTTGAACAAATCTCTAGAACTTTCTAAAGAAATGCAACGTGCTTGTCGCAACACATAATCTCATACCTCACATTGCAAATTTACTTTGTATCAAAGACTGTCACAATGATTACATTTTAGTTGACGATTAATTGTCATGCAAACAATTGCGATACATTTTCTGTTCATTTTATGCCACACAGAGGTTGCGTTTGGCTATGCAACTGCACTTACATCCATGTTGTTCATCTCAACGGCTGCTCATTTAAATGATGCAGTCGTTGGCTAAGGAGTGTCAATTAAATGGTTTGCTCACATGTGCATTCTGAAACTATTTCACCTCTTGCATTGCTGCACATAGTTTAATTTTAAATAGCTTGTTGTAAAACTCTTGTGTAGCCTATGGAAGCGCATACGGGACAATATTCAAATGATAATGTAAACTTGAAAATGAAAATGTAATTCCACAATAGCACGTGTGTGTGTATTTGAGTAAAAAAAAAAAAAATACAATAATCCAATTTTCATTTTCACATACCTGTATGAGCGTTCTAGGACTATGTTAGAATGAAAATGGAAAAACTGTTTGACATTTAATTTTCAAAGTTCTAACCTGCTATACAGTGGACAATATTCAAGCGTTAATTAAAATTTGAAAATTAAATATAAACAATGTAACCTGATTTTCATTACAGATAGCTTTACTTTACTGCTGCTTACCTAGTTAGCGGTCCTATTAGCTGACTCTGCCTGGACTGGGAGTGCAGAGCCCCGGCTGAGTGATGTTGTTTACACCATAAGCACAGGAGCTTTGGACCGCTGAAAAGACAACGAGTGAAGCTATCTGTCCATCAGGACATATTTTTCGCCATAAAATATGATCTCTGTGATGTTGCTAATAAAGCTGCTGTGATGCAAGAAACATTTCAGACTGATCTGACAATAAAGTATCATCCTCATCCAGTTTCACCAAAATCTGTGAATAACGTTATAAAAGTTTTGGTTTTCTTTTGTGCAGTGATTGGTGAGGCTTGGCCCCCATCATTTTTCAAACCTAATTCTTATTTGTCTTATTTGCGGTCTGATGAACAGTAAATTCATCAAATTCAGAGCCCCATATCGCTAGTTTCACCAAAATCAGTGAATACAGTTACAAAGTTGTATTTTTGTACAGTCATCAAGTAGTCAATGAGGCCCGGCCGCCTTCTCGTCTTTCTGCCACAAGTGGACAAAGCACACGAGCAAAGCAGGAGATGTTCAAGCAAGTGACGTCCTAACTGAAGACCTGCCTTGATGAGAGCACTGACAGATTACAGTTTCATTTTCATGTTGACTCCAAAAGAGTGTGGCGACATGTAAATGCAAAGACTGGGGGCGCTGTTTTGCTTATTGCATTTGAATATTCGCCACTGTACAGAAGGTTAAGTTTTTGAAAATGAAATGTCAAATGCAGTTTTCATTTTTATTTTGTTATAAAATTTCATTTTGTCTCAAATATTGCTTGCATAAAAAGGAAAAATCAGGTTACATTTTTATATTTCATTTTCAAATTTGAATTAACACTGGAATATTGTCCACTGTGTAGTTTACAAGGTTTGAAAATTACATGTCAAACAGCTTTTCCATTTTCATTTTTATATATTCACAGATCACCCATACAGGTGAAAGAAAAAAATTGGATTATAGCATTGCATTTTTAATCCATTTTTAATCCAATAACACATACACATGTAGCAAATTATAATGGTATTGTGGAATTACATTTTCAAATTTACATTGTCATTTGAATATCGTCATGTATACGCTTCCATATAGGCCTACCTAATGTAATAAAAAGGTAGTTCGAGACAGTTAATTTATGTAGAAGGACGCTTGAATTTATTTTCAAAAGTTAACATGCAAAGGGGAAGCCATGTTTCCATCCAAGCATTTCTATGCAAATTATCAAACTAGAAAAGCTGGATGGAAGCCACAAACTTTAGCAAAACTTTCACAATAATTAACCACAAAATTTCCACAATAATCACTAAAAAGATTTTACACTCGCTTTGAGGTGTTTCCCCCTTTAGTTGATAAAGCTCTAAACCGGGTTTAAACAACAGCAGTAAGGTCTAGACAGCCAAGCTCTTGTTTTCCCCATGTATTTTTTCCTGTCGTTGGATCCTTGTGCTCAGTAAGATCCACCTGTAGGATCCAGAACTTGGTACAGAGTGTCAACCTTAGTTCAACAAGTGCTTCTCATCCACAGATGCTCACACCATCTCCTCTTACATCTTAAAGCAAAAGGGTTCATTAATCTACTTTCCCTCAGTCAAAAAATAAACTTGGTGACAAAACAAAAAAAATCTTTATCTCTGTATATGTCAAAAGTCCACAACACGGTGGGAAAACTGCGCAGCTCCAGTCTGAACCTGCAGCTACTCATTGCCCTAAAGTGTTTTAAGCATCGGCAGTCGGTCTTGATGGGACATGCTGTATTTCTTTATTTTGCATTACAGGATGAGTACAATTATTCAGAGTGGACTAGTGAGGGGAGCTGGATCTTATGGTTCCGTTTCTTTCCGAGAGCCTGCTCTTTCATTTAGTACCACTTCTGCTGGTCACTGCGTAAGTTACATTCTTATTTGTTGCAAGAAATAAATATGCAAGATTCTTCAGCTGCCATACATTTAAATATTCTGTCATATTTATGGTGGAAAAGTGGGATAAAATTTGAGTTGTATAACATAAATAACACCCTACTAATGAAATAGTATGGGTAAATTAATAGGCGAATTACACAACTCTACACAGACATACATTATATTTCAATTTAATTTGTTTAATATATGGAACAAAAATATTTCTGCTCTGTTCAAAAGTGTAATTTGTTCGTTGTCATGCATTTCTTTTTCGTTGACCGACAAATCACTAGAATAGACCTGTATCAAACCCAATACATTAAGGGTAGAAGAAAATATGACTAAATATCAACATGTAAATAATAATATATAATATTCAACAGCAAAACTTCCCTTGATTGTGGAATCTAACCATTATGTAAAATGACAAGTCAGCTCAAATAATCGCGATCAGGTGATGGTGTAATAATTTTGATAGCCAGATGTGCATCTGTAGTCACACAGAAGAAAGAGAGACAGAAACAGAAACAGTTCATTAACCGGTGACACACATCAGTTAAATAACAACAGTATTAACATGGCATTTCCAGTAACGACCTAAATCCCTCTAAATAGGGCCCTTCCCCCTCTGCACATAATCTCTGGCTCACTGCCTAACACTGCTAACAGAATTTAAGACCTACAATCTATATTGATACAGAGTTATAGCAGGACTTGTCCATTGTCATCCACAGGAGTCTCTGCTCATCACTGATAGTATCATCCATTTCCGTTGCAAAGGAATTAAACGCTTATTGTCCTAGGGCGGTTTTTATCCTAAGGATTTTTCAGGAGCAGACAGCAATGTGAACATGTGAGGTATACAAAGTAAAATACTTGCGGGGGTTGGTGAAATATATATAAAAGGATGTAGTGTTTCTCATGCATATGGTATAAGAATGTCTACTTTACATTTTTATAGCGTGCACAATGAAGGAAAGTATGGCTATCACCAGAAATGAAACAAAAGCAACTGTGATATAGGGGGTTCAGTGGCTTCAGGAATGTGTGTATATAAAGAACATCGCCATAGTTAACAATTGTAAGAAACGTAGATTGGACCAACTGTTTCCTACATGTTTAGAGGAACAACTTCTATAGTCCCAGAAAGACAGCCCGGAGAGGGGCTATGCTGGCCCAGCTTGGACTTAAAGGTGGGTTATGCAATTCTAATTCAAAACACTTTTTTGGTCAAATTCAGCAAATATCTCCTCATGGACCGCTAGCTGTCTAGTCAGTGTGTGAACTGAAAAAAGCTCCAGTGTTTGTACTCAGCCCTGGCTCTGTAAATGGGAAACGGTTAGCTTCCTTCCTCGTTTGCCAAGATCTACTGTTGTTGTGATGTTAGCTATGGTAGCAGGGGAGCTGTGAGTATCTCTGTCTGGAGCTGCTGCGCTGCTCTGGGAAACGTCTCGTCCTCTCTGGCTGTTAGCTTAGCAGCAGCAACTGAAGCGAAAGTTTGCTACCTAGCTTACGTTAGTTACATTAGTTGCTGAGTCGCGCGATCTCTGGGTATTTGTCGAGGTATTGGACTCAATACATTTTTAAAACCTTTTAGTCTAAGGATAAATGGGAATGCTTAATTAGCACTGCAAGATTTAAAAAAAACAAAAAAACATGAACTTTTCATTTAAAACCAATTTAATTTGTTATAGTCTTTACGTAAAGAATCAAATTTGGGCCACAGAGTATTAAGTCATGCTCAATTGTGTCTGCATTTGCATATAATGTTGCATCAGCTACATGTAAATGCAACTGACAATTATCAACATCCAAGCCTAGATCATTAATATAAATTGTAAAGAGAACAGGTTCTAAAATTGATCCTAGTGGAACCCCTTAGTGGAAGACATGAGAGGTGTTTGGTATTTTTCAGCAACTGAGGAGCAAGCTTTGAAACATGGGAGCATTAGACACGTGCTAACTTCCTTGGTTATTTAGAAAAAAATTGGAATGAAGAAAATTAAGACAGGATAAGTTTAGGGTGGGGGAAGTGAGGTTTCGCGCCATTGATATTGGACACCGATATCAGATCAATACCTTGACAGAAGACTATAAAACAGGAAGAAAAGATCACTCTCTCCTTCATTGCATCTCATTTTGTCCTCTTAGGGTTCCTGATCTTTGTCTGCAAGCGGGCTGCTGGCCCCGCTCGCCCGAAATTCAGCTGAATCTCCGAGCAGCACCGAACATGCTGAAGTATCGAGCCAACTCTGAGAGACAGAAACCTTCTAAAAGAAACCGTGTGTGGGGGGGGGGGGCCGCGAAGATGGCATCATCTGCCTGCTGAAAGAGAGACAGCCGACTCGAGCCAAGTCACGCACGTGGGACCGAGCGCGCCCGAGGATGCCCGACAGCTCCAGGGCGGAGACGAGAATCAAAAGCGCAACTTAATCATTGCATGTATTCATTGTTACTTTTATTGACTCACTTGTATGTTTAGTTATTAGTTGTGTGTGCAGTTAGTAATTTAATAAACGTTTCATTTATAAATAACTTGATTATGTGGTTTGTGTGTATGAAGTATTGCAGTCACAGTACACGAGAACTTAGCTGCAACCTTCAGAATTGAGAGTAAATTAATTCACTGGCTATTGTTTTCCCTTTTCTAAGGGTGGTCCCCAGAGATGAATTTAATGCGACTTCAATACTGTTAGTATGAATATAGATTATTTCTGATTGCCTGAAGTTGAGTGCAATCACTCTACTTCATCTTTTGTACCACCTAATACATTAACGCTACGTAATTTTGGTGCCCCTTTGAGGCTTATTTATTATTGTTACATATTTTTGGTGCTGCCTTTATTAAGTGGTATTATGGTGAAATGGTGCTGCAATCATGTAAAGTGCTTCTTTTAGGAGGTAGGGAGAACTGGGATTAATCTTAGAAATGCAGCCATTAGTTCAGATTCCTTGACAAAGAGTGTTAGATTTTACTCAGACTGAAAATGAAATTGCATTAGGGGCTGCCTTGGTATAGGAATGTTAACACTTAGGCACAAAAATACTGTACAGCAGTTTATAGTCAAGGTTTTTGCAACTCTGGAAAGTAGCAATACAGTGACATGTATGCAAAAGTAGGTCTCTGCTTTCCTCCCATCTATAAGATCTTAATAAGTGCCTTCCAGAAATTCCTGAATTTGATGTTGCACCATACTGCACCTCTTTGTATTCACTAATGCACAGACAACCATCCACGGACTGCCATGTTTCCCAAGGTGTGCACACTCCGACGGTGCTTTACCGTTGGGTGAACACATTTCTATTCCATACAGTTTGACAACAAGGATTAGTTCCCCACTCTTTGTTCCGTGTTTCAGGCTGACCTACTATGTCTCATCCCATTCCTCCCCCTCTACCCTGCTAGGCGCCATATGGCCAAAGATTAGAAAAAAAGCCCCATTTCAGTACATCCGAAATGTCACATTGTTACAGAGTAAAGGAGGAAACAACACTAATCTGGTCCACTGTAGTCTGGACACACAGCTGGTGACGCTGACTTTCAAAACATGTTTTGAGCCATTTTAAATCCACCATAACAGGGGGCTATACTACGAAGCAAGTTCAACATACCTCGGATCTCTTTTCGTTATCTGGCTTCACTAACCCGAACACCCGCAGTCAGGATAAAGGCTCACACCACGCTGGTTATCAACTCGGTAGGTCAACCCAGGGTTTCCCGATCCAGCCACGAGCGCGCTCACATAAAAGGGGGCGGTGTCTGCAGAAATATGACCAATCGCAAACATGGACAAGTCTACTGTCAGTACAGCGGCGTATTTTACAAATAAAGAGCCAACTATAATATTGGAGAAGTACGAAGAAGTCAAGCACATAATCCATCTGAAAGCAACACAGCTGCCAAATGCAGGAAGGACAGCTGGCACCCCCTCTGTGTGAATGCATAAATTAGTTAATAGGCTGTATAAAATCACTGCCCCGTCATTAGGCCAGAGATCTGACTATAATTACATTCATAATAAAGTTTATTTGTATAGCACTTACCAAAACCAGCGTTACAAAGTGCTTTACACATAAAACGCAACAATAAAATACACAGTAATGTACGAATAAACAGGCCGGCGTAGGGAGTAAAAGAGGAATAAAACTGAAACACAACAGATGATTAAAAACCATAAATAAAACACCATGGATTAAATGTGAAGACAAAGTAGAATGTAACTCAATAGTCTCACACTCCACGCACCAAGCTTTTATTTTGGAATTTTTATTTATCCTGCGCACCGAGCTCCACAGGATCTATTATGAGCGGTGATGCCGTTTTCCAAGAGAACTGATTGGTCAGGAGCCTATGTAGGCGGCGCTTTTGTACGCATCAATCTCTTATCTCCAACATAACCTGAGGTCTCATGTATAAAACAGTGCGTAGTATCCTTACTGAAAGTGTTCGTGCGCACAAAAGCCGAAAATGGCAAGCGCCAAAACAAATTCAGATTTTTAAAACTGTGCGTACGCACACCTGCAGGCAACTTTCCCTTTATAAATCACGGTCCACCTGGAAACGTGCACACATGAATACTGATGGATAGAAAAAAGCCTGCTTACGGTGAATCATGGCAACAACAGCCGAGATGAAGACAAAAAAAAAAAGAATTTGACACAGAAGTCGATGTGTGCTCGTGAGGTGGAGGTTAGAATGGCAGCGGGGGCACAAATTTAAAAAGATGCAGCGAGTTTAACAGAATTATATTATTCCTAAAAGGTGTCAAGATGTGGGTCTTATGGGGTGTGTTTTGGGGGTGTTTGGTTATTGCTGATGTTTCCTAGGTCACCTTGTTTTCCTAGCGCCTTATGTTTGTTCTGGTCCTGTTGTATCTGTCCATGTAGTTCATGGTTTTTGTTTTCAGTCTGGTTACTTCCTGTTTTATTTTGGTAGATGTCTGTTTCCCCCCTGTCTCAGTCACTTTATTTCCTGTCCCTGATTCCCTGATTGTGTTCACCTGTGTTTGTCCTGCACCTGTGTCTCGTTGCCTTCACCTCCCCTGAGTGTATTTAGTTCATGTGTTTCCTTGTCTCGGTGTGGGATCATTGTAGGTATGTTTGCGTGTTGCCTTGTCTGCCTTCTCGCTACTTCTTCCCATAGTAGTTTTTTTCCCCGTGCATCTTGGTTTGCCTGTTTTCTCGAGTTCGCCTGTCCACCGTATAGTAAGCGACAATAAAGACTCCGCTCCGCAGTACTGTCTGCATCTGGGTCCTCCATACCTCGCCGTCCAAACCGTGACAAAAGGGGCTTCAGGCAGAAAGGTAAACCTGATATATTGTTGATATCGAATACACACCTGTCGGATAATTCCCCCTGGTAACAGCCGGTTGCCAGGAACCAGAGTGGTTAGTAGCCTACTTGTGTTTCGGGGATAGCGCGGTTCCGTCGGGTTGGTCTGTCTAATGCTGGACCCAGTTCAGCACAAAGTTTTAAGGGAAACTAAATGACGTTTGCGTGGGAAGTGAGGTACGCCTCTTTCAGGCCTCGCCGGTTAGAAATGAGAGACCCCAGCTCCGGAGCGGGTTAGGTGTTACCGTGGCCATCTACCTCGGTAAGAAGTGAACCGCCGTCGGAGGACTGAAAACCCAGGGTTAGCCCTGAAGTTACCTCGCTAACCCCAAATCCTGCTTGGTAGTTCAGGCCCCAGGATTGTCTCCTTTTTTAAAACAAACATTTCAGTATGTACAGTTTATCATGCCCAGCAGAAGATTGATTTTCCTGTAACTATTGCCATGAATAGCAGCTTTGTTCTGATGCATTTTGGGAGCTGTTTTGCGTTCCGTTCCACTGAACTGAGTTAAAGGGATAGTTTGGGTTTTTTGAAGTGGGGCTGTATAAGGTACCTATCCAGTCATTGTTTCACCGACATGTAGATAGCGGACGGCGCCCAGTCTAGCGTATAACCAGGAAGGTGGCTATTCCTGAAGCGCTTGTGAACACGTTAGACCGATAGGAAATGATAAGAGAAGACGACTACGAACAAAGATTAGGTAGTACCTTAGTCAGGCTTTACAATACTGCCATGATCATGAGGCCTATCAAGGCCAGTCCCCGGACGATGGGTGTTCGTTCTATGCAG
This sequence comes from Coreoperca whiteheadi, assembly GCA_011952105.1. Classification (NCBI taxonomy): domain Eukaryota; kingdom Metazoa; phylum Chordata; class Actinopteri; order Centrarchiformes; family Sinipercidae; genus Coreoperca; species Coreoperca whiteheadi. The sequence goes on along the minus strand of WNGW01000012.1, from coordinate 1,067,559 downwards.
GGTTTCCCCAACAAAGAGCCATTTGTGGTGCACCACTGCAGTTTTACCGCACCAGGCAGAGAATCGTAACTTTGGTCCTGATCCGACATGAACCTGTGGAATGCCTACACAACTACAACATGCAGAAATGCACTTGGACCCGCCCCAAATCCGAATACCCGACGAATGTGATCGCAATGTGGCGAACCAAAACAGAAAGGCACCGCTGACGGCGGCATGATGCTCCACCATGCATTTGTTCTCTGCCTCTACTGAAATAAAGACCACCACCAACACTATTGTCACAATAAATTAAAGTTATGACTCTTTAATCCAGTTACCCTGCACAATATCTCAGAGAAAAGGCCACGTGTAAGGGCAGTGATTGATCACATGGTACGTTTCGCACACCTCAGGGAATAACCATAAAACACTTATCTATTGGGGAAAGTAAGAGAACAGCTCGAATCAATTAAAATCAGGTGAAAAACTCACCGCACAAACAGAAGTGCAAGCAGCACTGCACGTCCAACAGGCTGAAGTAAGTCTGGCACGTTTCACCCAAGAGAGTCTGTTGGTTTAAAGTTAAAGTTTTCCTCTTTGTTCTAAATCATGTACAATAGAACAGGGCTCTGAGCCTGGACAGGGCCACTGGAACATGCCACGGATTAGAGTTATTTATTGTTGCAGGCCGTGGTGAGCTGCTGCTGTTTACGTGAGCGGTGTGCAGAGGGAGCCGAGCGGGCCGATTCCGTCGTGAACCGGAGGGGTGAACTTTCACCTCGCTGTATTCGTGCAAATATGACCACATCGGTCTTGGTGCAGTGTGCATCTTCTTGTCCCAAACAGCTCAGGTTCCCAGCACAGTCCCCTGCTGCGAGAGCGTACACCAGCTGTGTGTGGAGGGGGCACACCGGACTCTGTTCATCAGGTGGAGTCATACAGCTCCAGAGTGGAAACAAGTTGAATCAAGTTCAAATTCAAACTATTTCACCTCAAGCCACCATGTCTTCACCTCAATTCCTGTTACCTCGGATGTGTACAGAATGGCCAACACGTAGAAACGCAGGGTGGTGGGAGTGCCCGTGATTACAGATTCTGCACATGTTCTCTGGTTGTCCGGGGCCAAGAATTTCTCTCTGTGCCCTTCCTATAGAAGTGCTTTGTGAGGGTTCAGAAACCGATGTATGAATGCCCAGCCTGCATGAACAGCAGACTACAGTCGCCACTGCAGGTCCCAGATACCTATTCTTTGTTGTTAACACAACATAATGCTACAAACTAACTGACCTCATTGGTTACGATTAGGAATGTATGAAAACACATATAAGGGATGTGCTTATATAACAACATGTAGGTACTCATGTTTATGTAAAACAGATGATCTGCTCAGACATGACTGCCCCTAAAGCACTGTGTACTTGTAAAAAGCTTTAGGCATTTATGGTTGTATCTGAACAAATGCCTTCCACTGCACACGCCTCAGATTTAAGGGATAGGTTTTTTCAATACTCACATGCCCATACAGTGTGTAGGCCTACACTGAATCAGGCTTTGTTTGCTCCTGTTCATACTGGTCCTACTGCGATTTCAATAGCTGTGATTCCACCACAGGAACTTTCCCCCAGGGACTAGCAACCTTTGGAGGGACTCAGTGCGTTTCAACCGCAGGGACCAGGGTCTAAATTAAGTTCTGGGGACGTTATACAGTATTACCCCCCCAAAGAGGTCCATGCTCGGGAGGTAGTACTTTCAATAAAGTACAGGAACCTTTGGGGTGGAGCTCGCTGTGCTGAACATTTCTGATTGGTCGAGCTCCGACAGGTGGAGCAGCAAGTGGTTTGACCTTCTGGCTGTTGAGCTGTTGGACGCCGCGGTGGAAGACGACGCCGCGGTGGAAGACACGGAAGCGGACGACCAGTCGGTTGAATATGATGCTTGTTAAATGCTAACGCTAACTGTTGCCATGCTACCCTAGCCAAACGTTAGCTACATGGTAAGGCCCACCGCTTATGCTAACCGCTCATGCCCCCTTAAAGACAAGGGTTGGCTAAATCGATGGTGCAAGAGGATATCTTGTGAATGTCGTCGCAGTGAGACACAAGGTTTATTGTTTTTCACCGTGGTTTTCTGATGAAAGAGACGGAACACTGAGCTGCAGGCCGCAGAGACGACTGCGTTTACTCCCGTGACCCTCGGCCCTCCACGCCTCCTGCTGAAGCGTGCAGACGCTGTTTTTGTATTTATATTTCTGCAGATAAATAAATAGTTGTGGAAACACGTGTTTATAGAGGCCCTTTATATGTAAAAAGACAGATAATGCTTATGTTACCATATTCTAATATTTACAACGCTCTGAGGAGCTCTAAATTTCACCGTTATACCACAGTAAGCTCAGTATTTATAAAAGGGGAGAGTGCAGAGGTTAAAAGAAGCAGAGGTCCTCATGCTGAACTGCAGGTGACCTGTTAAGTTAAAACAGAGTAATGCAGCTGAACCTAATGGGCGTCATTTGCCTAATGTTCGCAGGTCTTCAGATCGCGGTGGAAACGCACACAGCAATGGGCTGAGGGAACGTTTTAGGTCCTTGAAAAGTAGCTCCTGGGAATAAAAGTCCCCGGTACTCTGGGTGGAAACGCGGCTAATTTAAGTCCTGGGGGACAAATATCCACAGTCCTTGTTCTGTGCAAAAAACGTTTTCCAACGTTGGCTTCAGCCGGCTGAGTTCACCAAATCAAGTGGGAATATTCCACAGTCAGAGGGCTTTTCAGTATGAAATTCCCTCTTTTTGTTTTCCAGGACAGTTTCCTTGCTGAGCTGCAGTGGAGGAATAGTAACACAAAAAGGAAATTTCATACTATAAAGAGTGTCACTTTGAAAGACACTCGCTTGATTTGTCTCGGACAAATGGGACAGCTGAAGGTTTGGAATGCATTTTGGCACAAAATGAGGACTGATATCATAATGACCAGAAAGAGGAGGATGTAACAGGTTTCATTGTTTACGTGACCACTTGACTATTGTTATAAGACGCGACATGAACAAATGTGAATCTATCCTTTAAAGGCCACACGTAGTCATTCAGGCCCACTGTTTAAATATCTCAGATCTCTCCCTGTGAAATAAAACTAGAAACAGAAGAAATGTGCGTGCGTATGCGTGTGCGTGTCTAGGTTAAAGTAGCGCTCCCTTGTTTCATTGAATGTCGAACATTGTAGGAGGAAGTGCGTCTCTGTCTCAGCCTCACCTGCCCAACACTGACCACATATCCTGTTTGCTTTTGGTTGCCATGCGGGGTATTTTTGCGTCTTCCTGTGTCCATGTCCAGTTTGTGTCGCCGAGCCTGGACTTGGTGAGAACCTGTCTCTGCTTTCTGTCTCCGACAGTAGACCGATAATAATCTCTGTTTAGGCCCAGATAAACATTCTGACCTACTTTGGCTTTTAGTTTCTTCTCACCAATGTTCCAGATACCATTTCTGAGAGTGCGTAAAGATCCAAATCTTTATCGATGCCACCATTATTACTTTTCTATTCATTTGGTGGAAAGACGAGACGAAAATAACAGAACTGGTGTGGCTTTTATTGCTAGACTGTGAGACTGTGACTGTTTTTCGTTTGGTAAAATCTGCTAAATATTGAAGAAACTGTTTTGTTTGTGTTCCAATAACTATTTTGTTTTCCCAGTAAAGTGGCAGTTAAGGTCTGTACTGTCACTTTAAGAGATCGCTTCTTTGTGGATTCTCATCTAAAGGACGACTGTCCCACACACAGCGGCGAAAGGTAACGGTTACTGCATTGTGGCTTGAACTGGCGCGCAGCGTTGAGGTGCTTTGACGTCTGCGTCCTATATATATTATAGGTATGTTTCTGCCAATAGCTCCTCCTAACTGTTACACACTGGACCTTTTTACGAAGAAAATACAATCACTTAGAGATGGAAAGTGGAAATGAATTGACCAGAATTATTACAATGAATAACAACATTTACTATTGATAAGAGCTAGAATAATACCATTTTCATATATTATGATATTATTTCTCTGGTAGAGTATTTCCAATGGAAACTGGAAACTCAATTTTTTTAAGTATCATTTTGATGTGGGCATAAACTAAATCCCATTCCCTTGTGATGCGCAGATATCGCCAAACCTGGGACAAGAAAACCATCCAAAGTTACCTGTGGGAATGAGAATGCAAGAGGTAAGTAGGAAAATGGGTTTTTTTGTCATTTGAATGGCCGGACCCTTTAAGATTCACTGTTGCTTCCATTTTATGATTTAATTACAGTGTCAGATCAGCATGCAGAATGTTTTTTTTTTCCCTCATTGTTTCCTACTGAAGCCCACGATTCACGCCATCGTGGCTATAGACAGCATGGCCGACAAAGACTTAAACCACACAGTTGTGAATGCGCTTACTCCAGGCAGTATCACCTCTGTCTGGTTCCTGAAGGTGGCACGCTGGGAATGACCGGCGCAGCCTCTATAAGTAAAAGCGATCACATGATTTCATGGTGAAGTCATTTTGAAGCGGTGGCCAAAGGAGCATGAGAAAAACACTGGCTGGAGTTACAGAGCCAGCAGAGACTTCCCCAGAAGGGGAATGCAGAAGGTCGAGCCGACCGATCTAAAAGCACTCCGTCTTACTGCTCATTTACTCATGAAGATCAAACTGAGTCTGACAGACTGATCACATAAGTGGTTTGTCTGATGGACTTTCTACTTTTAAATGTCTGTCAAATTGGTGCACGATTATCCGCTTTCCTTTATATTTAAAAAAAAAAAACACAATGCCAACAGCACACCTACAAGTTTGTGTGGGTTCGTTGACCTTCTCTTACTTGCCTTTCTTCATCTAGTAATTGCAATAGTCAACAGAATGTATTAAGACGGAGCAGTTTCTCTTGAAAACATTACTAGTGGCGGTGGTGTTTGGCAGTTGGCATTTTAAATGAAGCCAGATGTGGTCAGAGGGAAGAATAGTCCCGGGCTGGAGCTTTTTAAAGCTATAATGGGGGCCACAGTCTCCCCCCACAGTACACTTCCAATTCAGCCAGAGCTCACACTGGATCCAGACAAGTTCGAATGTCTGCTGAGGAAAAGTGTCCTCTGACAGAGAGCCAGGATTTCTTCAGCTGAAGGGAAACCACCAGACCTCCGAGTTTGGGGCTGATGGCTGATTCGTGACTATAATTATATCTGAGAAGTTCTATCCCTATCTGTCTCCCTGGGAAACCAACACACTTTTAACACACTGTCAGAGGCAGTCATCTGCAGTTCTAAATCCCTGTTGCCTATTCTATTCCAACATGGTCCGACTGGGACAGTGTGGCTGCTGTTAGTGTATAACGCGCCGTACCTTTGGGCTACATGGTCCCGGAGGGCGAAGGCTCTCAGTTCCAGTTCCAAACGTCAGAGTATTCCAGGTTTTTGCGGTGTAAAAAATGAGAAAAAAATTGAACTAGACACCGAGGTCCGCTAGTCCTCCCAAGGCTGACACAAACACACGCTCACACTTTGCGTTTCTGCGGTTGGGTCCGTGCACGAACGTTGCGCAAAGCTGTATTTATCTCTGCTGCCCGGGCAGGGGGGGGGGGGAGTGGTTTCAGACTTCGAAACTCCATCCAACAGATGTCCACTGCAGGAAAGGCCATCCAAGAAGCGCAACATTTGTCGAACTGCGGTCCTTAACGCGCTGCGCGTCTTTCCCTCCACATGTGCGGATGGTATGCGGGAGGAGAAGCTCTCCGGCCGCAGGCTGCAGGCGGAGTCAGCCCTGCTCTTCTGCCCTGAACTCCGCCTCCGCACACTGTACAGCCAGGCCCCCGTGAACAGCGCGGCGGCGGAGTGGCCCAAAGTGCATTCCCACTCGGGGCCGCCACACACATCACGTCACGTGATCACACGAAGGGCTCTGGCATCGACAGGCATATAACTGCCCTGGCTCTGGGGCCCCTGTCCGAGGACATCAGGCGCTTTAAAGTCCCTTCTTAAAACATGCTTTTATCGAAGAGCCATTCCTGATTTTCCTTGTCTTTTACTTCATTAAAACTTACTTTGTATCTGTTTTATTTTAAAACCAGATGGTTTTATAAAGTGCTCTATAAAGAAACAAATACATATTATTGTAACTATTTAACAGTGGTGACAATCACACACATTCAAAAATTACGTACATTACATCATTTGAGCCATTAGGTCTAATAGATATTTATAAAACACTTAGCCTACACATAATAATCAATAATCATCAATATAATCAATCAATTCAATTCAATTCAATTCAATTTTATTTATATAGCCCAGTATCACAAATCACATTTGCCTCAAAGGGCTTCACAATCTGTAACATACGACACCCTCTGTCCTTAGACCCTCGATTCGATTAAGGAAAAACTACCCAAAAAACCCTTTTAACAGGGGAAAAAATGATAGAAACCTCAGGAAGAGCAACAGAGGAGGGATCCCTCTCCCAGGACGGACAGACATGCAATAGATGTCGTAAGTACAGAATAGATTCATAGCATCAAAACTATAACATATACAGCCATGATGGCAAAATTGTTGTATATATATATATTTATGTTAGAAATGTTTAGGTGGTAAAACATAAGGGAAGATGATGGGTCCAGACGGACAACCGAGCAGCTCCAGGTGGAGCCCAACGAGCAGGACCCGAGCCACTCATCCCCTGCACCATAGACACAGCAACACTGCCCCAGCAGGTCGCCATAGTCACAGATCCAGATACATCTCCGGACACTGAAATACCTGCTGAAAGTGACACTAAGAAAGAAGAGACGGACGACAAAGCACAAAACTCCGGGAGAGGGAAGAAGTCAAGTTAGTGACATGCATTTATGGGATGAGAATGCATACGGATGGAGAGGAGGAGAGAGGTGAAAAGAGAGAGGTGCATCATGGGAAGTCCCCCGACAGTCTAGGCCTATAGCAGCATAACTAAGGGATGGTTCAGGACTCTCCTGAGCCAGCCCTAACTATAAGCTTTATCAAAGAGAAAAGTCTTTAGCCTATTCTTAAATGAGGAGATGGTGTCTGCCTCCCGAACCCGAACTGGGATCTGATTCCACAGGAGAGGAGCTTGATAGCTAAAGGCTCTGGCTCCCATTCTACTTTTGGAGACTCTAGGAACCACAAGAAACCCTGCATTCTGAGAGCGCAGTGTTCTAGTGGGGTAATAAGGCACTATGAGCTCTGTAAGGTACGACAGTGCCTGACCATTAAGTGCTTTATAGGTGAGGAGAAGGATTTTAAATTCTATTCTGGATTTCACAGGGAGCCAGTGCAGAGAAGATAATATTGGAGAAATATGATCTCTTTTCCTAGTTCCTGTCAGTACACGTGCTGCAGCGCTCTGAATCAACTGGAGAATCTTAAGGGACTTTTTCGGGCTGCCTGATAATATGGAATTGCAGTAATCCAGCCTTGAAGTAACAAATGCATGGATTAATTTTTCTGCATCATTTCGAGACAGGAAGTGCCTGATTTTGGCAATGTTACGTAGGTGAAAAAAGGCAGTCCGTGAGGTTTGCTTCATGTGGGAGTTGAAGGATAGATCCTGATCAAAGATAACTCCTAGGTTCCTCACAGAGGTGCTGGAGGCCAGGGCAATGCCCTCTAGAGCAATTATATCGGCCGACAGCGAGTCTCAGAGGCGTTCGGGGCCAAGTACAATAACTTCAGTTTTGTCCGAGTTTAACATCAGAAAATTTCTGGTCATCCAGGTTTTTATGTCCTTAAGGCATGATTGAAGTTTAACTAACTGATCAGTTTCATCCGGCTTAATCGATAAATATAACTGGGTATCATCTGCGTAACAATGAAACTTTATGGAGTGCTTTCTAATAATATTGCCCAAAGGAAGCATATATAAAGTAAATAGAAGTGGTCCAAGCACAGAACGTTGCGGAACTCCGTGACTAACTTTGGTGTGCTCAGATGATTCATCGTTAACATAAACATACTGAGATCGGTCTGATAGATATGATTTAAACCAGCTTAACGCGGTTGCTTTAATTCCAATTAAATGTTCCAGTCTCTGTAATAGAATTTGATGGTCAATGGTATCGAATGCAGCACTAAGATCTAGCAAGACAAGCACAGAGACAAGTCCATTGTCTGATGCAATTAAAAGGTCATTTGTAATTTTCACCAGTGCTGTTTCTGTGCTATGATGCACTCTAAAACCTGACTGGAAATCCTCAAATATACTATTGTTATTTAGAATGTTACATAACTGATTAGCAACGGTTTTTTCAAGGATCTTAGAGATAAAGGGAAGGTTAGATATAGGTCTATAGTTGGCTAAAACCCCTGGATCGAGTGTGGGCTTTTTAAGGAGAGGTTTAATAACAGCTACTTTAAAAGACTGTGGTACATAACCTGTCAGTAAAGACAAATTGATCATATCTACAAAAGACGTACTAACTAATGGTAGAACATCTTTAAGCAGCCTAGTTGGAATTGGGTCTAAGAGACAGGTCGAAGGCTTAGATGAAGAAATTGTCGATGTTAGTTGAATAAAGTCGACAGGAGAGAAGCAGTCCAAGTACACATCAGGTTTCACAGCTCCCTCCAACGCCTCTATGCTCGAAGATCGGTTGGCACCAGCTGAGGGCAGGACGTGATTAATTTTCTCTCTAATAGTCAAAATTTTATCATTAAAGAAGCTCATGAAGTCGTTACTGCTGAGGGCTACAGGAATACATGGCTCAATGGAGCTGTGGCTCTCTGTCAGCCTGGCTACAGTGCTGAAAAGAAACCTGGGGTTGTTCTTATTTTCCTCTATTAGTGATGAGTAGTAGGCTGCTCTGGCATTACGGAGGGCCTTCTTATATATTTTAAGACTATCTTGCCAGGCTAAACAAGATTCTCCTAGATAGTTGGAACGCCATTTTCTTTCAAGTTTTCGTGATGTTTGCTTTAATTTGCGGGTTTCAGCGCTATACCATGGAGCTACCCTTTTTTGTTTTATTATCTTCTTTTTAAGAGGAGCAACAGAATCAAGTGTCGTTCGCAGTGAACCTGCAGCACTATCAACAAGATGATCAATTTGGGACGGACTGAAGTTTGCATAAGAGTCCTCTGTTATGTTAAGACATAGCATTGAGTTAAATTCAGATGGAATTTCTTCCTTAAATTTAGCTACAGCACTATCAGATAGACATCTACTATAGCAGTAGTTGACTGCTGGTGTGTACTCCAGTAATAGGAGTTCAAAAGTTATTAAATAATGGTCTGATAGTGAAGGATTCTGTGGAAAGACTGTTAGATGTTCAATTTCAATGCCGTATACTAGAACAAGGTCGAGGGTGTGGCCAAAACAGTGAGTGGGTTTATGTGCACACTGAAAGAAGCCAATCGAGTCTAATAATGAGATAAACGCAGTACTAAGGCTATCATTTTCAACGCCCACATGAATATTAAAATCACCTATAATTGCTTTATCTGTTTTAAGGACTAAACCTGATAGAAATTCTGAGAATTTAGATAAAAACTCTGAATAAGGACCAGGAGCGCGGTACACTATAACAAATAGGATTGGCTGTCTTGTTTTCCAGGTTGGATGTGAAAGACTTAGAACAAGGCTTTCGAATGAGTTATAATGTAGTTTAGGTTTAGGATTAATTAATGTATTGGGGCGGCTGTGGCTTGGCGGCAGAGCGGTCGCCTGCCAATCGGAAGGTCGGCGGTTCGATCCCCCAGCCGTGCGTCGAAGTATCCTTGAGCAAGATACTGAACCCCACAATGCTCCCGAAGCTGCGCCTTCGGTTTGTGAATGTTCTCGTATGTAAGTCGCTTTGGATAAAAGCGTCTGCTAAATGACTAAATGTAAATGTAAATGTAAATGATTAATAGGCTTGAGTCGAAGATGGCTGCAACTCCACCTCCTCGGCCGGTGCCTCGAGGAATGTGAGTATTAATATGACTGGGCGGAGTGGATTCATTTAGGCTGACATATTCTTCATGACCCAGCCAGGTTTCAGTGAGACAAAATAAATCAATGTGATAATCTGATATCAGATCATTTACTAGTACAGCTTTAGATGACAGAGATCTGATGTTTAGGAGTCCACATTTAATTCTCTTATTTTGAGGTGCTATTTCTGTTGTGATAATTTTTTAAAAATTATTATGTACAACTCCTCTTCTGTTAGCTGTTAGTTATCACAACTCTTAATAACCCAAAAGCAACATGCCAATTCTAATCTTATTTGATCAATACACTCAATATTCAAAACTTGGCATAACAATGCACTCAAATGTACCCTTAATGTATAAGGAAGGGGGAAACCTCAAGAATAACGAACGTGAGGAACAAACCCAAATGTTCTTTAACGACTAATACTAATCCCGTTACACTAACATCCTACTTCTAAACTGAATACAGATTGTTTAGTCAGAGTGATTATTGCTCATCTCATTAGCACTCCATTTTAAACCTGAAATCAAAAATAGTGGATCGATATTGACATGTATTACCTAATTTCTTTAATCAAATCATACATCTGAATTTCTTTCTGGCATTTACGATCTTTTAATCAGCACACTGAGTATCAAAAATTCCCATCTTTATTTCAAACACTTAAACACTTTCATCTTCAGACATTTTCCCATCAAAGAGCAACCCTGGTGGAACCCATACTTCAACACCATGACAATCATAATATCTAATTTCCTGGCAACCTTTGGGGTGCTTGATTAGTGCGCATCCGCCACGGTGCAGGCTGCCTGTTGCGTAGCTCTGTCTCGTCGTCTTACTTTTTCTAACTTTTAGCTTTCCTTTTTCTTCCTAACTTGAGTAACTTGTGTGTAAGTATAAATTAAACTATGCTCTTTAAGGAAATGAGGGTAGAAAGTATTTTAGTACTTTTTTTCGTCGATCAGGGCACCGCGGCTGAACAGCTGTTTGGCCACATTGTTTACACCAGGGAGCAGCTGATCACGCATGGCGCCCAGCACAACCGATGTCCCCACGGAGATCTGGAGGAGGACACACCGATGATGCAGAGGTGGAACGAAGCGCCGAGGGAAGAGAGAGGGGTGCAGACAAAAGAGACTTAAGAACAAGAGATTTAAGCCATGTCTGCCTTCTCTCGTAATGGGCAACGTGAGATCACTGGCGAATAAGATGGACGACGTTAGCCCGGAGTCAGACGGAGTTCCGTGAGTGTAGTTTGATGTGCTTCTCAGAGACATGGCTACACCAGGATATCCCGGATCATAACGTTTCCATCGACGGCTTTCAGACTGTTCGGGTCAACAGGGATCACACCGGGAGCGGTAAGCAGACAGGCGGCGGGCTTGCTGTGCTGGTTAACAACAGGTGGTGTAACCCTGGTCACGTTACTATCAAGCAGAGTATCTGTAGCCCGGACATTAAACTGTTAGCTGTGGGACTCCGACCATATTATCTGCCATGCAAATTCTCACATGCCATTTTTGTGGCTGTTTACATCCCCCCCCTCTGCTAACTCTCTGCATTCACTCCGCCCTAGCACAACTCCAGACTCAACACCCGAGTGCACTCACATTAATATTGAGCGACTTCAACCATGTCAGTGTTTCAACAACACTGGCTAATTTCACCCAGTATGTAAGTTGTCCTACCAGAGAGGAGAGGACATTGGACCTGCTGTATGCTAACTTTAAGGACGCATACAGCTCTTCCCCCCTCCCCCCCCTGGGTAGGTCAGACCACAGCCTGGTTCACCTCAAATCCTGCTATATGCCTCTGGTTAAAAGGCAGCCTGTGAACACAAGGACAGTGAGGAGATGGTCAGAGGACGCCTATGAGACACTGCACGAATGTTTTGAGGTGACAAACTGGGACGTACTCTGTGAGCCTCACGGAGAGGACATCGACAGGATCACTGAGTGCATCACGGGCTACATTAACTTCTGTGTGGACTGCAATGTCCCAACTAAAATGGTTCATTGTTATCCTAACAATAAACCGTGGGTAACAAAGGACATCAAAGACATCCTGAATGCCAAGAGGAGGGCCTTTACAGATGGTAATAGGGAGCAGGTGAGGGCCATCCAGGCTGACCTGAAGGTGAAGATCAGGGAGGTCAAGGAGAAGTACAGGAGGAAGCTGGAGTGGAAACTCCAGCAGAACAACATGAGAGAGGTCTGGAGCGGCATGAAGAGCATCACTGGCTTCAGATTCGACACACCGGCTCCTGCTCATCCCCCCTCTAACTCAGCTGCTGCCCCCCCCAGACCCCTGTGGTATCCCTTTTCCACCAAAATGAACCAGGTGCTGGTTTAGAGCCAGTGCTAAAGTCAGTTCGGAGTTGGTTCAAATGACGAGCCTTCTAAGAACCCATTTGTGTTTCCACTGGCTACAGAGCCAGCACAGACCAAGGTCTCACGCGACTGCATACGTCACATCTTTCCCGGTAATGCTAGCGCGGCAGCACCAAACACAAACACGTCAACAATCGCGGACGTTGCGTTGCTGTTTATATTCGCCGTAGTTTGTACAGACGAAGATTACGAGCGAGAGTAAAGGTACGTACAGAACATTTATTTTTAACAATAACGTGTCAACTTTAGCCTCGGCATGTTGGTAGCCTCCTAGCATCAACTCTGCTGATAAACGATCACATTGCAGTTAAATAAAAATGTATTAAGCGTTGGTATAAGAAGCAGAAGTGAAAACTGTTCGTCTTGTCGGTCACGGTAACCACGCCCCCAGCCACCGCAGTAAGCGGTGCTTACTTCTAGCCCAGCAACGAGTTGGTGCTACTTAAGAACCACTTTTCCTGGCTCCGAGCTGGTGCTGTGGAAACACAAAGAACCGATTTGAAACTTGGCTCTGGCTCCGAACTAGCACCAGCTCCGCCTCAGTGGAAAAGGGGTATCAAACAAGGCTGCTGGCCCCGATGGAGTTAGCCCCGGGGTGCTAAAAGCTAGCAAGCACGGTGAGGCTCATGTTTTTTGATTTCTCCAGTGCCTTCAACACCATCCGGCCAGCCTTGCTGGGTGAGAAGCTGGCAGCGATGCAGGTGGATGTCCCCCTCGTGTCCTGACATACTGTGGTCTACCTGACTGGCAGACCACAGTATGTGCATATTCAGCACTGGGTGTCGGACACTGGTCAGCAACACTGGGGCCCCTCAGGGGACTGTCCTCTCTCCCTTCCTCTTCACCATCTACACCACAGACTTCAGCCACCACACAGAGTCCTGCCACCTTCAGAAGTTTTCTGATGACTGCTGCGGTGGGATCATCAGTGGTGGTGATGAGACTGAGTACAGGGTTGTGGTGGGTAACTTTGTCTCATGGTGCGAGTAGAACCATCTGCAGCTCAATGCGACACAGTCCAAGAAGCTGGTTGTAGACCTACAAAGGGCCAAGGCACCAGTGACTCCGGTTTCCATCCAGGGGGTCAGCGTGGACATCGTTGAGGATTAGAAGTATCTGGGAGTACACACAGACAATAAACTGGTATGGGCTAAGAACACTCAAGCTCTGTACAGGAAGGGCCAGAGCCGCCTCTATTTTCTGAGGAGGGTGAGGTCCTTCAACATCTGCCGGACAATGCTGAGGATGTTTTATGAGTCTGTGGTGGCCAGTGCTATCCTGTATGCTGTTGCATGCCGGGGCAGCAGGTTGAGGGTAGCGGACGCTAACAGACTCAATAAACTGATCCGTAAGACCAGTGTCATTGTTAGGGTGGAGCTGGACTCTCTGTCGTTGGTGTCAGAGTGGAGGATACTGGCCAAACTACATGCCATCCTGGACAGTTTCTCCCACCTTCTCCATGACGTGCGGGTCAAGCAAAGGTCTTCAGCAGAAGACTCATCCTCCCAAAATGCACCACAGAGCGCCACAGGAAGTCATTCCTGCCTGTGGCCATCAAACTCTATAACTCCTCCCTCTAAGTGTTAGTTGATATGACCGTAAGTCACTAAACTGGACACCGATCATGAACTGGACATAATTTGGGGATATTCGGTGCTTAAACTACTGTGCAATACACCCTGTTTTAAATTGAATTTGTGATACTTATTTATACTTCTAGTACGGCTGTGAAATATCCTCTGTCCCGTTATATATTGTTAATAAGCTACACGTAACTTGACAGTTCATGCACTATTACTTTATACTGTAACATTAACCTCAACAGGTAAACCCACTTTGTACATTACACTTATTTAATTTTAAATGTATACTTACACCCACTTTGTACTTACCTGGATTATAGTGTATTATATTATTGCTTTTGTCTTGCTTGGTACATTCTTGTGTGCACTGACGTGATAGTGAGCTGCTGTTATAAAGAGTTTCCCCTCGGGGATTAATAAAGTTTTTCTGATTCTCATTCTGATTCTGATTGAATAGCAACCTTGGTGACCCTGCGGAGGGTTAGTTCAACCACAAAGATGAAGCTTGAACACCGGACAACTAGAAGGATTATTGTTGCCGCAAGAGGAATTTAACCAATTTAACCACATGAACCAAACATCCCTGTGAAATTCCCAAAGCTAAACCCATGGTCCTCATGCAAATTCTTGATACCTTGTGCTGTATCATGTACCATGTCTAAAACATGGTATATGGTGTTTATCTCTAAGATCCTTGAAAAAACTGTTGCTAATCAGTTATGTGGCTTTCTAAATAACAATAGTATATTTGAGGATTTCCAGTCAGGTCTTACAGTGCATCATAGCACAGAAACAGCACTGGTGAAAATTACAAATAACCTTTTAATTGCATCAGACAATGGACTTGTCTCTGTACTTGTCTTGTTAGATCTTAGTGCTGCATTTGATACCATTGACTATCAAATTCTATTACAGAGAATAGAACATTTAATTGGAATTAAAGCAACCGCGTTAAACTGGTTTAAATCCTTTCTATCAGACCGATCTCAGTTTGTATATGTTAACGATGAATCATCCGAGCACACCAAAGTTAGTCACGGAGTTCCGCAAGGTTCTGTGCTTGGACCACTTCTATTTACTTTATATATGCTTCCTTTGGGCAATATTATTAGAAAGCACTCCATAACGTTTCATTGTTATGCAGATGATACCCAATTATATTTATCGATTAAGCTGGATGAAACTGATCAGTAAGTTAAACTTCAATCATGCCTTAAGGACATAAAAACCTGGATGACCAGAAATTTTCTGATGTTAAACTCGGACAAAACTGAAGTTATTGTACTTGGCCCCGAACGCCTCCGAGACTCACTGTCGGCAGATATAATTGCTCTTTTTTCACCTACGTAACATTGCAAAAATCAGGCATTTCCTGTCTCGAAATGATGCAGAAACATTAATCCATGCATTTGTTACTTCAAGGCTGGATTACTGCAATTCCATATTATCAGGCAGCCCGAAAAAGTCCCTTAAGATTCTCCAGTTGATTCAGAACGCTGCAGCACGTGTACTGACAGGAACTAGGAAAAGAGATCATATCTCTCCAATATTATCTTCTCTTACCGTCGTATCTTACCCGATTACCCGTTATTACCCGACTAGAAAACTGCGCTCTCAGAATGCAGGGTTACTTGTGGTTCCTAGAGTCTCCAAAAGTAGAATGGGAGCCAGAGCCTTTAGCTATCAAGCTCCTCTCCTGTGGAATCAGATCCCAGTTCGGGTTAGGGAGGCAGACACCATCTCCACATTTAAGAGTAGGCTAAAGACTTTTCTCTTTGATAAAGCTTATAGTTAGGGCTGGCTCAGGTGAACATGAACCATCCCTTAGTTATGCTGCTATAGGCCTAGACTGTGGAGGACTTCACATGATGCACCTCTCTCTCTTCACCTCTGTCCTCCTCTCCATCCGTATGCATTCTCATCCCATAAATAAATAAAATAAATGCATGTCACTAACATGACTTCTTCCCTCTCCCGGAGTTTTGTGCTTTGTCGTCCGTCTCTTCTTTCTTACTGTCACTTTCAGCATGTATCTCAGTGTCCGGAGATGTATCTGGATCGGTGACTATGGCGACCTGCTGGGGCAGTGCTGCTGTGTCTATGGTGCAGGGGACGAGTGGCTCGGGTCCTGCTCGTTGGGCTCCACCTGGACCCATCATCTTCCCTTATGTTTTACATCCCACACTTTTCAACATCATAACTGTATATGTTATAATTTCTGTACTTACGACATCTATTGCATGTCTGTCCGTCCTGGGAGAGGGATCCCTCCTCTGTTGCTCTTCCTGAAGTTTCTATCATTTTTTTCCCCTGTTAAAATGGTTTTTTTTGGGTAGTTTTTCCTTAATCGAATCAAGGGTCTAAGGACAGAGGGTGTCGTATGTTACAGATTGTGAAGCCCTTTGAGGCAAATGTGATTTGTGATATTGGGCTATATAAATAAAATTGAATTGAATTTAATTTAATTGGTGGTTGCATCTGAAATGTAAGAACAACATTCAGTACCGATGACTTCCTCCTTGGGCTGCTAAAAGGAGATCTAAAGCCAAACACAGAGAAACATTATGCAACTCATACACTGACACAGTAGGTAAATAGACTTAACAATCTCTGATAGGTGTTGGTTCATTGTGTCGTGGCACCGTACAATCATGCACTTTTACTTTAACTGAGCCTATAGACAAAGTACCAATCCACGGTTGAATTGAAACCATATAGCTTCGGCCAATACAGTTGGGGTGGAGAGTTGGGGCACCCATAAATGGCATTCGGGAGTTGAGTAATTAGTTTGGGCCAGAGTAACTTAGATTCTGAATTCAAAGCCTACTTCTACACACTGTTGAACATGAATGATTACGCAGAAGGGCAGTGTGCTTAAGTTCAGCTGGTAGTTCCGACTGTTCGATAATTGTAACTTTAGCAGGACCTTGCTACCGTGAGTTCCCTGGTTTGAAGACAGACGAGTTCTCTCCCACACACAATCCTGCTCAATAAACACTAAACCTCCCTAATCATGCCACTGATTCACATGGCTTTTGGTGCTGCTCGATGTCCTTCTCCTGCACGTCACCCGTGCCAACATAAAGTCCATCCAAAGTCCATGGAAGTCCATGGAAGTTCATGTCCTATCATGAAGTTTACTATGAAGCAAGGTTAGCAGCTTAGCCAGCTATCTTGAGCCTAAAGCCAGAGTTGTCAGTGTCATGAAGGTGGCTTTCTTTTTACCTGACTAGATGTAAATGTAAATGGCCTGTTCTTGTATAGCGCCTTTCTAATCGTCCAACTACTCAAAGCGCTTTCACACTACATATCACATTCACCCGTACACTGATGGCAAGAGCTAACTGCCCATCAATACAAATTAAACTAATCATTCACACACCAAAGGCACAGCTTCTGGAGCAATTTGGGAAGGATACTTCGACACATGGATGGGGGAAGCCAGGATCGAACCACCGACCTTCCGATTGGTAGACAACCCACTCTTCCACCAAGCCACAGCCAATCCCCATGGTTACTTATGATGAACACATAACCTGCTCTGGAGGAGGTTATATTTGGAGTTTCGGCTTAAATCAGCTCTAAAAAGTGTCGCCCTTTCATGGATTCTTTCCCTGCCGAAACTCTGAGCAAAATACATTTGCAGCTGAGGGAAAACATTATATACGCCAACTTGCTGAGCCGTAGGTTAATATGCAACCTTACAAAGCCGTGCAGTTACATTCGTGCCTATCACAAAATGTATGCTTCGCGTTCTCATGGGAACCTACATGCATTAAGATAGTCATGCAGAAAGTCTGTAAGATTAGCACACTAACAAATATTCCACAGTAGATCATCAAACACTAACACAGTGATGAAGCTCAGCAGCTACACACACTTTGGATTATGTTTTTATGCTTGGTTCTGATCAGCTGCCAGGTCTGTTTCTGCTAATGCAGCTAATATAACTCAGATTAGAAAATTGATTAGTCTATTGGTATTTATCACAGATGATATTCAATCAATAAAAATCATTTTCCTTTAATTTGGTCTTGTTAAAAAAAGAAACAAATCCCGCACACTGTTCTTGCTCAGCATCACTATTTATTTATCACAGTAACGTTTCGGTACCTCTGGACCTTCATCAAGAGTGTTTTAAACAAGTCTTCAAACATTGATCTAAAAGAGCTAATGCTATGCCCACTTGGTGTACACAGGTGTGGGACAATTATTCTCCTGTGGGAGTGTCTCTCAATTATTTACAACGACCAATGTATAATATTTCACATTATATTCCTTAATTGCAACAAAAAATAAAATAAAAGAAATAGAGAAGACAGAAACAAATGAAAGTCTCCGACATAATACTCCGACATAATCAAGTGTATTTATAGGAATATTTACACATATTACACATCTGATGAATGAAAACATTGGCCTTACAGCTTTCATAAGACATTCCAAGTTGTGCAATCATTTGTCCTGTTTTGTATCTTGAGTGTACCACAAGTGGCTCACTAGAACACCAAAACTCCTTAAAGCATGACATGACATGGTATCTCACCATTTAATCCTTTGGGAGATAGTTTGTAAATTGACTATCCAATACACTACTCACTTCTATTAAGCATTTTATCAATGTTGCCTCCTCTCTCTGGCAGAGTCACCTTTTCAATGCCCTTGAATCTAAAAGCCGAGATATCATGCATAAAGTCATTGAAATGTACTGCTATTGAATAATCTACATAATTTCTCCTAATGGAGCTTTTATATTAACTTATTCTCTGCTTTGATGAGCTTGCTTTTTTACCAACATACAGTATGATAACCCACAGGGACGTTTGATCATGTAAATTACATGAGAAGTTGAACATGTATGACATAATTAATCAAAAACTTTTTTCCAGTCTGAGGATGGGTAAAGGAGTTACCCTTTGGCCAAAATTATTACATTGAGCACATCCTCTGTATTTGTAGCACCCATTTGGAAGAGGTTTTAAAAAGGATTATTTTCTTTAAACTTTGATTTGGCCAAAACCTAAAGTGAGGGCTGGTCCATTTTGTGTGGAAGAGTCAAATAATGTACAAACGCCCTCTTTCATGGGAACGCGCACAGAGCCTGAAGAAAGCCTTGGTTAACAAAGACAGTTGATAACCACCGCCAATTATCTTTGATTGGGAGTCCATTAGATAGGTTGGAGTATAACAATCATCAGCTCCATCTTCAATTCTAGTAGCCAGATCATTCCAATGAAATAATAATCAGCTTTGGCAAATGAAATAGGACTGAACATTGGTGAATGGATAGATTTGGAATATTCTGACCCAACCAGCAATTACTCAGATTACAGTCTTGTGCATAGGCAACCATCAGGGTAATGGCTGAATTTTTTTTCTCTGATTTCGGTAGTTGACCATCATTAGTACTTTTCATGCCTGCCAAAACCTCCAGTCAGCTCTCACAGAACCTCACACTGTCTACACACTGTTGGCTAAGGAAGGCAAGCCAATAGGTGTCGCCACTCAGAAATACTCTGGAAAAAAGAGGCTAATAATATACCTGTCTTCCCCACATGGTAAACACATTCCGAGCATCAACAGCATCAATCCCGGTCCCAATTTCTGGCGGTTACTCTGGGTTTGCTGGAAAGGAGTATATTATTTTTCTGTGCATCTTATTTCGCTGAAGAAGCAGTCTCAAGATCTTCGGCTCTCTTTCAGAAACCCTGTTTCGTCCCCTCCCTCTCTCCATGATAGAGTTGTCCTGGACGATGCATGCAAAATGGAAATGCATCTGTGGCAACATTTCCTGGCTTCTTGGAACGGAATTTTCTTCTTCTATCACGACATCATCAGTTAACCCAAGGACATTCAACTAATTTCGGCTCAACACCAGTTCATCCTCAGGGCAGCCCACATTTCCGGCTACCATAATAGCATTGCTGATTCATTGTCTCACTTCTTGTTTCAGAAATTCAGGAACTTTGCCCCAGATTTGGATCCTCATGCCATACCAGTCCCACAGTTTTCAGCCACAACATTCAACTAACTCCACAGCTGAGAAACTTCTCTAATGCTTCACAAAAAGCCATCCTTTACAGCCTTGCCCCAAGCACTCTCTCCACCTACCTAACTGGCTGGAATTGTTTCAAAGTGTATCACATCACATACCATTTGATGTCATTTCCCTGTCTGGACTTCGTGTCCATCTGCAATTTTATCACCCATGCTCATTCCATCCAAAAAATAAGGTCCTCAACCATCCAGACCTATTTAGCAGGAATCAACGTATTTTGCAAACTAGTCACGGGCTTCCATTGTCCTTCTATCTCCCATTCCCACGTTATGATGTTAATAAAAGGCTTGCAGAAACAGGAACCTATTCTCACAGCTTAATGCTTACCACTCACTTCAGACCTTCTCAGCCTATGCGTCCATTCTCTACGTTCAGGCTACATATCCCCTATGGTAGACTTAACCCTAGATTCCACATTCTTGCTGTCTTTTTTCGGCTGCCTATAATCCTTCTCATCATCCAAATCTATCCAACATCAGCATCCATACTTCTGACTCTCTCATATTCACACTCCGAAGGAGTAGAACAAATTGATTGGGAGTTTCCTTCCCTATCTACCTTTTTCGCCCCAATTCCTATCTCAGTCCATACGAGTCGCTGGCCAAATATATCAGCTCCAGGTATGCCACCAACACACCGCTACACCCATTGTCTCTTACTCAAACAAGAAAAATTGCCACTCAATTCTGGTTCCAGAAGCACCTACACAGTCCTCTGCATTTCAGGCTTATCTCCAGAACACTCTTCAAGCCATTCTTTCTGCATTGGCGCTGCATCCTCAGCAGCCAGACTGGGGATCCCAGATCAAACCATCCAGATCCCGAGCCACTGGTCATCTCTTAACAATCCACCAAGCCCACACTCTACTCAGCGTAATACGATCTGACTCTTTTGGAGGCCTGTAATTAGCTTAGGTGGAACCACGCCTGAGACGGATCCCCCACACTGAGTCTCCACCACCCAGTCTTCAGTACATCCTTCCAGACCACATGACATGAAAAAGTTGTGTCTTTGATCTACGTTCGGGAGTTGCAATCAAATAGTTCAGCTCTGACAGTTTTCCCACCACAGAGTACGGACCCGAAAACTTTGCCTGAAATGGCAATGTAACCACTGGCAACAAGGCCAGCACCTGGTCACCAGGGAGAAACTCTCTGTACTTAGAATGGAGGTCGTACAGTTTCTGTATTTTACCCTGTACACCAGCTAACCTCTGTTTTAGCAACTTCCTGGGCTGCATACAATCTGTACCTAAAACCATTCACAAAGTCCAACAGATTACTAGGAGGATCAGGCTCTATCCAACCGTCCTGCAGAAGTGCCAGGGGGCCACGAACATTGTGGCTAAACATCGATTTAAGAGTTTGGTGAAACCTTTCTAAAGCACCATGACTCTTTAGATGTTTCAGAACTTGTGCAAACAACTTGGAACAAAAATTAGATCCTTGATCAGTCTATGATACACAGTACCCCAAACACAGAAATAAATTGCATCAACACACGAACCACATCCTAGCAGTAATACTATGCAGAGGGTAAGCAGCTAGATACCGTGTGCTCTGACACATGACAATCAACAAATAGATGGCACCGAACTTGGACGGCAATGGACCAACGCAGTATATAATCAAATAGAATACACACAATAGTAGTACTGCTCACCTGAGCTGGAGGAGAAACGTCAGCCCAGACCCGACTACCTGCGATGTCATTGCCCAAGATCATACCAACACCCTCCACTACTAATGCTGCCTGAACCACTATGGACACTTCACCCTGGAAGAAATCACAGTTTAGCATCATCTTATGTCGGTGCACATTCAAAACATTCAAGCCCATTCTTACAACAGGAATATCAGAGGCAACAAAGGTCTGTTCAGAAAAAGGCAACACAGAGAAATAAAGGAGTCGACTGCACCAGTGTCACACAAAATCTTTACGCGCATGCGCTCATTACTCCCGACCAGAGAGACAAAAGCCTCAGTAATGAATGGCAGACAGGATTTTAACTCAGGTGTAACGTCAGCCACCATAGGAACAGACGCAGCGCACATTGCAGGTTTGGGGTGGCTGTGGCTAGGTGGCAGAGCGGGTCGTCTACCAATCGGCAGGTCAGCGGTTCGATCCCGGCTTCCCCCAACCATGTGTCGAAGTATCCTTGAGCAAGATACTGAACCCCAAATTCCTCCTGAAGCTGTGCCTTCTGTGTGTGAATGGGTAAATGTAATGTGAAAGCGCTTTGAGCAGTCGGACGACTAGAAAGGCTCTATACAAGAACAGTCCATTTACATTTGTAACTAGGAGAAACCTTTGAGTGCATAGCAATCACCTTTCGAATGTCCATGCTTGTGAGAATAATTGCAAACCTTTTCTGACTCACATGAGAACTGACCACTTTTCAACTCTATTTCTCACGGTCTCTTTGACACATCTATTTTCACGAGGAGCAAAACCAAAACCGTTGCTCATAGAATGAGTCAAACAGAAATCAAGGACAGTTTTAGCTCCACGTTCACTAACGTGCATAGCAATGCGTTCAGAAACCAAGTTCTTAAATTGCTCCAACAAGAAAAGTCCCTTTAAGTCCTTCAGTGTTTCAACACCTGCTATCAAAATGTGTGACCAAATCACGCACAAATTTCAAGTGCGACTTATCTCCATGTTTCCAGCCACGAAAACGGTGTCTGTAATCCCCATTAAGATTTCCTTGCCTCAGCAACTCAAGTCTTTGTCTCTTAATATCCAGTTTAGCCATTTCCTAATCCTGCCTTCTTTTTTCATTTTCCTGCTCCACATTTATTCGTAACAAAAGCAACTCCTGCTGTTCAAAAGACAAACCAGAGGCACTCGGCATTTAAGGCGAGCCCACGCCAATCGGCTGCACATCCGGCTTCAACACGCCACTTTCAAACAATTTAGCTTTAAAACACCTTTAATTTTTTTGTATCTCCAACATCAATTTGATAGTACTCTGCAACGGCAATTAACTGCTTTTTAGTGCAGAAATCCAAACCATATTCACATGGCGACCCAACAAAATTTTTCCCAACTTCATCCATGGTGGCACACAAACAAGACTACAGAAGCTTAAGGGATATCTTACCAATGTACACACATATAAATACAAGGAAATCCCGCTAACTACCTAACCAAAACGTACAAACACAACCCTAGTCTTCGGGAAGCGTGGCGGTGGGTTCTTATGCTCTGGATACCGATGGCACAGTAAAAACGACCAGCAAGCTAGCAATTCATTGTAACCACAGCACGCTCCCAAGCTGATGTAGGGAGCAGAAGAATTGGAAGCTCCAACCTGCACTTACTTCCACACTAATACGGCACAACGCAGCGAATCCCCTGTTGGGAAACACCGCTAAACTTACAACGGATTCCCCACCTTTTAACTGTAGTGCACATTACATTTTATACACTTCTAAGCCTTGACCACTATGACGTACCAGCAACAACCCTGGCCACTTTAGACGTGATGTTCCGGAAGGCGGTGAAGATGTGGCTGCATTTGTACCATCCACATGTAATGGGCTCCTCTACTCACGAAACAAAGATGGCGGATTGGGTATCGTGAGGCTGGAAAGACTCATTCCATCAATACAAGTACGACGAATACACCGGTTGTCCAGGTCTCAGGACCTATGGACTAGACTAATCACGGTCAGGACAGTGGCGCGGTCTGATTGGTGGTGGAGACCCAGATGAAGTGCCACAATTGGATACGGAAAACGGTACCGATGTTGACTAGAGGTCTCTGGTCTTCAGGGACTGGAGACAAGAGGAAAAAAGGGCATGGATGGCACAACAGGTCCATGGTCTGGGCGTGGCTGTCAGATCCTATTAAGGTATAAAAAAAAAAAAAAAAACCTTCCTATCCTTAGCTTTATATACTGTGCTGGGCTTTAATCAGACTAGTTTTTTTTTTGATGCACTTATGCTTTTTGTTACCTTGTGTTGTTAAAATTGCTTCCATTGTGTTCCTCATATGTTAGTCTTGAGGCCCCTCTCAGGGGTATCCACTCGGAACTCCCTGGTTGCCTTCCAGCTGGCCTGTTCCCCCTTGATGCCCAAGAGGTCACATATCTTGTGACGGCATTACCGGCTTCCCTTTACATAGGGATACTGCCCCAAGATATGCGAGAAAGATTTCAACCTGGCATGACAGCCCCTACAGGCTTCCCCCTCCTTATTCTGACCTCAGGATAGAAACTCCCTGTTAGGGTATGTACCAGACCTCAGCGCCAGACCCGCAATATAATGCCTCTGCCTGAAACATTTACAAACAATTACATTTAGTTATTTAGCAGGCACTTTTATCCAAAGCGACTTACATATGAGGAAGACAATGGAAGCAATATAACAACACAAGGTAACAAAAAGCATAAGTGCATCAAAAAATTTGTCTGATTAAAGCCTAGCACAGTATACAAAGCTAAGGATAGGAAGGGTTTTGTTTTGTTTTTTAAACAGATGAAGAAAGGAAGAAGTTAGTGATTGTCAGTTAGGTGTTGACGGAAGAGATACGTTTTCAAGTGCTTTTTAAAGGTGGCTACTGAATCTGCTGATCTTGTAGAAGCAGGCAGATCATTCCACCAATGTGGAACGGATCCAGAGAAGGTGCGCCAGAGGGATTTTATTCCTTCTTGGCATGGTACCACCAGACGTTGTTTGTTTGCAGAGCGCAGGGACCTGGCAGGAGCATAGGTCTGTAAGAACAAGCAAAGATATGTTGGTGCAGAACCAGTGGTGGTCTTGTAAGACAAGAGCATTGCTTTGTACTTGAAGTGGAAGTGGAGGTTACAAAGGGTGCCGGCTTCACTGTTGTCGTCAGCCTTCTGAATGACTGAAGCAAGGCATGCCGGAAGCATGGCAGCGAGACGCAGCGTCTTGTTCCCTATCAGGGAACCATGGTTACATACGTAACCTGGGATGTTCCCTTTCTTATTGACAGAGGTGAAGGCAATCCGCGCACCTCATGAGCTGTAGCGATAGCCTCAACAATCCACCTGCTAATAGTGTGTTTGGTAGCCGGGCAGCCCTTACAAGGGGGCCCAAAGCATACCAGCAACTGGTCCGAATTGCACCACTGAGATGTCCTGCGGACATAAATCTCGAGGGCTCTGACCGGACAGAGCAGTCGCAGCCTACCTTTCTGTTCCGCCGTCACTGAGGGAGGATGGAATGCCTGCAGAACCACTGGCCACCTGAGTGGGTACTTTGGGTACATACCCCGGCCTAGGATGCAGGATGGCTCTCACTGCGCCTGGAATGACCTCCAGGTAGGCAGGAGCCACCGACAGGGCCTGCAGATCTTCCACTCCCTTGAGAGAAGTCATGGCCAGCAAGAATGCCAATTTTAAGGCCAGACAACTGTCTGATGCATCGTCCAGTGGCTCGAAGGGTGCTGTGGTCAGTCCATCGAGCACCACTATCAGATCCCACGTAGGGACTCTGACTTGAGCTGGTGGCCTCATCCTTAAGGTACCACGAAGGAAACTGGTTAGAAAGTGGTGCTTCCCAAGTGAGCAGCCATCCACCAAACTGTGGAATGGTGCAATCGCCTTCACATACACCTTGAGTGTAGGGGGAAAGTCCAGCTGAAAACCAGCTTTGGAGAAACTCCAGCACTGAAGCCACCTGGCAGTGAACTGGCTCAAGGTGGCGCTCTCGGTACCACATAGTGAAAAACTTCCACCTGCCCACATGCAGTTTCCACAAGGGAGAACCAGAGGGGGCAGTGAGCGTTCCCCAGGGACGCGAACAGGTCCAGTTGTAATTTGCCATATCTTCTCCATATCATCTGCACCGTCTCAGGTGCAGTCTCCATTCCCCGTGCCTCGGCCCCTGCCTCGACAGGATGTCTGCTCCCGCATTGAAGTACCCAGATACGAAAAGTGCTCTGAGAGAGAACAACTTCCTCTGGGACCACAAGAGGATCTGGTGCGCCAGTCTGCACAGAGGGCGCGACCTCAGACCGCCTTGTCGATTTATGTAGGACATGGCCTTTTCAAGCGGAACAGTTTGCCCCTCGGGGAAAATCCTTTGTTCCTGAGCCACCACTGCAGGTGCCTCATGTGCAGTAACCCAAGCAGAATCACAGTGGAAGCTGCAGCCATGAGGCCTAACAGTCTTTGAAATTGTAGTGCAGTGAGAAATTGGCCTAGCTGCAACATGAACACCATGGTCAGGATCAACTCGACTCGTGCGGGAGACAGCTGTGCCCGCATCGTAATCGAGTCCCACACTACTCCTGGGAACATGATCCTTTGTCTTGGAATGAGCGTGCTCTTGCTCGCATTGACCATCAGACCTAAGCACCGCATGTGTGCAAGTACGACATCTCGACGCCGTAGTGCAGTAAGATGAGACTGGGATAAAATCAACCAGTCGTCTATATAATTGAGGATGCAGACTCCCTGGAGTCTGAGAGAGGCGAGGGCAGAGTCCATACACTTCGTGAAGGTGTGAGGGGAGAGTGCTAGGCCGAAGGGAAGCACCCGATATTGGTAAGCTTTGCCCCCAAAAGCAAACTGCAGGAACTTCCGGTGCCCCGCAATGATAGAGATGTGGAGGTACGCGTCCCTTAGATCGATCGTGACAAACCAGTCCTCGGACTGAATTTGATTCACAATCATAGGGATCGTCAGCATCCGGAACCGAAGTCTTCTCAGAGAACAGTTCAGGCCACTGTTGGCGGGGTTAGGAGGCTGAGCTCCCGAGGGCTCGATGGAGGAGCAGCCATGTGCTCAACCCCTCTGGGGTGCGCCCTCCGAGGCCCGACACTCGGACACAGAGTCAGCCATAAGTGGCGCTTTGTCGCCACCAGCAGAGCTCGATCAGTATCTTTCGTAGCCCTGAGCGATAAATCCGTTGCACGGCGGAGCTCCTTCACATCCTCGGAGGCGAGGGCCCCCCCGTCATCGAGGTCATCAAGCAGTTAGGCCTGGTATGCCTGAAAAACCGCCATTGTGTGCAGACATGCTCCCGCCTGACCTGCTGCCATATAAGCCTTGCCCACTAAAGAAAAGGTAGTGCAGCATGGCTTAGCAGGCAACGTTGGGGTCTTAAGGGAGCATGCGGCCTTCGGCGATAAATACGCCACCAGCGTCTCCTCAATACCTGGCATAGTGCCATATCCGTTCTCCTTACGCCCACTAATCGAAGCACACTGGCGACCAGTCGGGCTAGAAAGCCTTGCAGGGTATGGCTTGGACCAGGATTTCGACACCTTAGTGTGGCGATCTGGGAAGAATGGCAGGTTCCGACGTGGCCATGGAGGTGGGGCTACAAGAAAACACTTGTCAAGCTTGCTCCAGCAACGAGTGTCCTGCTCTTCTGCTGGCCAGGTGATGTTGAGCTTAGTCATCGCACGTGAAACCACCTCCAGCAGCTTCTCATACTGCGGAGACTGGGTTGATGAGACACCCAGGTCACCGCTCTCCACATGTGGAGCCCACCCAGAGAGACTCCGCTCTCTCCACTCCACATCCAGGGTGGAAGAAGCCGTGGGCTCCCGGATCCCGGAAGTGGGAAAAAGAACAAGCGGACGACGGCTGAGAAAAGGCAGACGCCGTAGGCCCTCATCACCTAGGTCCATCTGCAAGGCCCCATGAGCCCTGTTGGCCCCTTACCTCGTGGCTTGTAGAGCTGACCGCTTTAGTTGCTTTAGCAGAGCACTTGCTGAAGATCAGAAGACTGACGACAACAGTGAAGCCGGCTCCCTTTTTAACCTCCTGTTTTTAGGATGTAAAAACTGATGCATAAAAACTATATAAAATTACCTGTGATGGATTTGTGTTTGGTCTGTCTTTCTGTTAATGTGCATTAGTGGCTTCACGCAAGCCTGTGGTCTGGTGAAGGTGTCATCTGAATAGGACACATTTTAGTTTGATCTAGTTAGAGCCAGTGTAAATATGGAATTCAAAGTAATGTCAGACTAAACTTTAGCTTGGGAGATTTGGAAGCTTGGAAATTTCACATGGTCGCAATCCAAAAATACAGTTAACAAACTATTTTGGTACAGATGAGCATTTGTTCCATAATTCCAAATTTACAATGCATTGGTGAAACTAATCTTATGAATCAAACCAATATATTACATCTTAAAAAGCAACCTATTGCATTAAAGTCAAAAGTACCAGGTGACTTTTTTTGTGTGACAAAATAGTTCTAAAACTATTAACTAAGGCCGCCCCCCAATAGTCAACCAAACGTTAGTCGAGATGAAAACATTTCGTTGGTCGGCTGGTGGCAGGAAAAAAACAACCCTCAAACTTTTGGGAGGTGTGCCTTGTCAAAGTCCCATCATTAACACTGTAAACAGGAAACATTTAACTAGTCAGTCGGAATATGGTGCAAGTGTCTTTTTTATGTAGTTTTTTGTTTTATCTTGATACAGTTAACAGAAAAAAATGTGTTATGTAAAGGACTACTACAAATGCTTACCCTATCAAACCAAAAAAGGAGCTGATGTTAACACTATTAAATACCTACCCAGGTAGATATTACCTGTACTTGCAGATCTTTGGGGACACTGTCATTTTCCTTGGTGGCATCATTGTTATTGTAAGTAACAGGGAGCTATTATCACCCTCCTTGTGAAGTTAAGTAAGAGAAACTTGAGGCCATAGATATGTGATTTCTTAAAAATCACAGGTATTGTAGAAAAACACAGTTCTATTTCTTTAAGTGATGTTGCAGTAATGATAATGTTACCAAAACTTAGGTATCGTCTCA
Organism: Coreoperca whiteheadi; assembly: GCA_011952105.1. Taxonomy (NCBI): domain Eukaryota; kingdom Metazoa; phylum Chordata; class Actinopteri; order Centrarchiformes; family Sinipercidae; genus Coreoperca; species Coreoperca whiteheadi. The sequence continues at coordinate 1,038,857 of WNGW01000012.1, read as the reverse complement.
GCACTGCTTTTGAAAAATTTCAAACATTTACCCAGTCCTAATGCCCGAGAATGTGCTCACAGTACAAGTAACCAAACACATGTTCCCGTAACCACCAACATAACATAGAATTGTCAGGGTTTGGGAATATCTTCCCTTAACTTCCTCATGTTTCCCAGTGTTTTGCCCTGCCTTGTGTTTCTTGTCTGTCTTGTTTGTTTTGTTCGTCTGGAGCCTTCCACGGAGCAGACCAGTCTCTCTCTCCTCCACACCTGCAATCACTCACCTGCGCCCTGCCTACCTGCACACCTGCAGCTCATCCCGGTTCATCACCACCTCCTGCAGTATTTAAACACCGGTTCAACCTTCCAGTCTTCGCCAGATCGTACTAGCTCTATCGTGGTACTTACGTCGGGCACTTCCCTCCTGAACTACATATGAGTATTGTCGAGTGTGTTTTCGCAGCAACTTATCGTATCCTCTGTCTCCACATCCAGAAATCCTCCCGTCTGCCTCATCCATCTGCCTGTCTCGCTCTGTGGATCCTCCTACCACCTCTTGCCTGCCTGCCTCGTTCCTCCTGGCTCCTGCAACTCCTCCTGGAACTTTAGCCTGTCAGCCGACACCCCTTCGTCTCCAGTTTGTGTGGACTGTCTGCCTCCACTTACCGGTCTGTCTTGCTTCCAGCCGTTCCAGCTCTCAACCTCTCTGGAACAACTACAATAAATCTTATTTGTCCTCCTACCACCTACGTCGTGTCCAGCCTTGTATTCTGGGTCCAACCTAAAAATACCTTAACCTTAACAAGAATATTCATTCTTTTACAAGTGTATTCCTTCTTTAGTATTCACTTGTCCTTGGGACCTCAGAATCATTGACAGACACAAACGTTTTACAAACAGCTCGGGCAAAAATATTCCACATCCTGGAATGAATAATATAAAGGGTTTTTTAGGTGTTGGTTACTTAGCTATGTTCTTTAAACACTGCAGAACGTATACTTCACCGTAACTTACCAAACAATACAAATAAAATAGAAACTTCAGTGTTGCCTCTTTATTTTTACCACATGCTTAGGCCACTCGTTCATGGAACCTCATTATCTGATGTCTCCAGGTAAGATGTGTATTTCTTCATTTCTGTCACTGGTGGTATTTCTGATGGCAGACAGCCAACTTTACCACGTAACATTTCTGTGTCATGTAATTGATGTGTTCTGCTCTTAATCTCACAATAATGAAAATGACTTTACCAACATTACATCAAACTCCCAAAACTAGGTGCAAAAATTACCATAACTCTCCTATAAACCTACCCACCTTGTCAGGTGCCAAACACATTACACCACTGATGTCAACTTAATAACAAGCTTTACTTGTGTGGAATGTTATGTGCAAATTACCTGTAAAAAAAGAAACTAGCTAGCTTATGGTGAAGCTGCAGTCTCTGTTAGTTGTTCTAGTCTTCTGACCACTCAAAGCACTTTCACACTACATATCACATTCACACCATTCACACACTGATGGCATGTGCTAACTGCCCATCCGTACAAACTGAACTAAGCTTTCACACACACTCGCACACAGGGGGTCAGTATCTTGCTCAACCACACTTCGACATGTGAGCTTGGGGAAGCTGAGATTGAACCTTTTGATTGGTGGACAACCAGCTCTGCCACAAAGCCACAGCCACCTTATGTTACCAAGTCCTTGTGCAATCCTGTACCACTTTGATATAATAATGTCCACTCCACAGCCACTGCATGTAGGATTAAATAAACTTTCTGCTTCACTATTGGTTTACCCCCAAGGCACTGCCTCCACACCCTGAAAAAATATCTTTCCACTCACCGCCCAATTGTGGGGTAGTAACCACCCAAGGGTGCCCTCCCCCTTTATAATTCCTGCTCCCATGCAGGTCGTCTTCTTTTGGATACAGAGCCACCAGGAACTGAGGCCAGTTGGGCTTGTAGTTAGAGGGCTCAGCTCATACTCAAAGAACTGGAGTTACATCCAGGTAACTACAATATCTATTTTGTACGCGCTTCACCCTCTATCGGGCTTCGCAAGTGGTTAACACCTGAGGCAAGGCTGTAGGGATAAGATGTACCCCGAACTGGGCTCGAACCAAAAATCATACACACACACATCAGAATGAACAAGCAGATGTCCCGAAAGACGATGCAGTAAGCACCGAATGAGCCACAGAGCCAGAAGTCACATCCCTGAGATAAGACTGTACGAATTTCAAGGTCATGGACCAAGAGGCAGCTAGGCAAATGTTTTCCACTGAGACACCTGAACAATGCCTTAGACGAGGCTATACCTCTGGTGGAGTACGCCCTAAGACCTTCCATCGGCAGGTGACCCACCGCCTCATAACACCTGCAGATCACATCACAGATCCAGTGAGCATACCATTGAGCCGGCAAGGCTGCACCCACAGTCTGACTGCCATGGCAGAGCAAGCGGTCAGATCTCCTGAAAACCGCTGTACGCTCCACATAACACCTGAGTGCACATACGAGGCACAAGGTGTGTAGACGCTCCTGCTCATTTTTGGCGTGAGGAGGGGGAACGAAAGCCCTCAAGTGAATAATCCTTGATCTGAATGAGAAGGTAATGACCTTAGGCCTGAAAGCCGGGTTTGGTCTGAGCCTAATCGACTTTCCATTGTCACTGAAAGACAAACAGGAAGGCTGCACCAACAATGTGAACAAATTCCCCTCTCTTTTAGCTGAAGTCAAGGTTGGACAGGTGGGAGGTCTCAGCCTGCCAGCCCCCCTCAGGAAGTGCCTTATCAAAGGGTGATTCCGAGCTGTGAGGCAATCGAAACCATTATGACCTGCGGTAATGGCTGCTGCGAACACCCCCAGCGTAGATGCGGCACTGTCAGGTTGCAGGAAATCCAAGAAACCCTCCAGGGGACAGGAACGTTGTTTGAGGGCCCCAGGCCTTGCACCAATCCACAAAGACGCCAGGGAGACGAGTAAGCTCTCAAGGTGGAAGGGGCACGTGCATTCTAAATTGTGTTGACAACCGCGGCTGGGAGGCACCGTCCAAGAATCAGCCGCGAAAGGATGGAGCCCCTTGCTTGACGCTTAATCCATGGCCAATACCGGACTTGCTCACGGGTTTGCTACTGCTAGCCTTGCCAAGTTCAGAAACCACCTGGTGCTCTGTTGTGGGTGCTGCTGCTGTGGGCGCTGGGGCTGGGACTGTGACTTCATGTAGTTCTTCAGCTGGCTCCTCTATCTACTCTGAAGGCACGGCGCCCTCATCTGGTCAGAACACCAAAGTACAGCATGTCCCTGCATCAGAACAATACCCACTACCTGAATGTATGGGTTACTCAGGAAACTTAGCAGTGCGGGTTCTATCATTATGTGCCCTGTGCTACTATGTGATGAGGTATGATGTATCTGTTCCGGTCAGTAGAAGAAGCCATAAAAGTCCTTGCACCCATGTAAAAACTCTTTTTCTTTGACTTAATGTTCCACTACATTTTTGTGGAATCTATCTACATTACTATGGTTTCTATTTGCTTGCAGGTCTTTTTTACAGTGTTATGTTGCAGCTGTAAAAAGTCTTCATGTAAGCTACATGTAGATGTGGCAAAAGTTGAACGAAACTGCCACCATATCATATTGGCTCAACTTAATTTTAAAATGGGTATTCCAGTGATTTTGGTTTTTTTGTCCCCAGTATGGGTCAAGCTTCAAAATGACTGGAACCTACATTTCCCATGACGCAACTCGATAGCATCTTTTGTTAGAACCTTCCTGGCCGGTAAATGACCACATGCTTTGAACCCCAGACCACAAGTATTGAACATGCCTTGTGTTAAAAAAAAAATCTTGTCTCCAAGTTTCCCAAGCCCTGATGACATAATTATTTTACAGACTTGACAAAGATCTGTCATATGGAGCCCCAAAACTGACAAAATGCAGTAAAAGATTTTCAGTCACGTCAAAAATATAATCTCCAATCAATTGGTCAAAAAACAAAAACTCTTCATTGTTAAACGCATGTCTTCATCAAGTGGCGCAGGGGAAATAAGTGTTATACTTTATTGTGTCATCCTTGACATTTTGTGACAACATGGGTGTAATTTGTCGACCTTTTGTCATAATTTCAAACAAACTAAATTAAAAGTTTCCAGGTGTTAGCCAGCTAACTTGTTAGCGATAGCTTGCCGGGTAAAATGTTTTTAGCAAACATTATCATTGCGGTTTTTTTGTAGTTTTATGAATAAAGTTATCTTCAGCCACCAAGCTAGCAGAAAAGACCAAAGGACTGCTGCTTAAGGCATTTGGTTATCATTGTTTTCTGGTAAGCTATCTGTCCACATAGCCCTCTCAAACTAACACTGGACCAATCACTGCTCTGGATGTACAAGAATACACCCATTTAATTTACATTTAAGCTTTAGGAAAATTGGAATGTGGTGAGGAAAAGGGAATGCTGTGTTTGGAAAATAAGGAATAGATAAATTATTAAATATGTGCCAATCCTATAAAATAGTTGTAAAAAAAAAAAGAGCAAGTGAAATATTTTATAATAGCTACAGTATATGATTATAATACATACTGATTGAGAACATAATCAGAAGAAGTTTTAGTGTCAAATATAATTTGCGTATTGGCAGTCTAGAATAGAATACACTAGAATTTCTGAATTATATTTATTTACTATTATGACCTAAATGCCATAAAACAGAGCATGAGGCCAAACTAAATAAAACAAAAACAGAAAAATGGCTGCTTATGATTATTTAATGCATGGATTAATTCAGGATGTAATGCAACCACAGGGGGGCACAAGCCAGTGTCTTCTTGGGTCAGTCCCAAGTCTGGATAAATGCAGAGGGTTGTGTCAGGAAGGGCATCCGACGTAAAACACATGCCAAACTAAAAATGCGAATCATGACAATGACTTCCATACCGGATCGGTCGGGGCCCGGGTTAACAACGACCGCCACCGGTGCTGTTGACCTACAGGGTACAGGTGGAAATTGGACTACTGTTGGTCGAAGACAAAGAAGTAGAGGAGGAAGGTGTGTTCGTAGGCAGAGAGAGAAGAGGAAAGCTAAGAATGTAGGACTGACAGTAGGGACTTTGAACATTGGGACTATGACAGGGAAGGCTAGAGAGTTGATTGACATGATGCAGAGAAGGAAGGTAGACATACT
>WNGW01000012.1:998027-1030978 GCA_011952105.1 Coreoperca whiteheadi | reverse complement strand
GACACGTAGTGGTTAAGTAAAATGACATAGTGTTCTGAGGTAACTAAATTTAAGGTTCTAAAAATAAAAATAAACTTATGGATGGTTTGTAATTGTTATATATTTTGTTATGGGATGTAATGGTGAATCAGAAATTTAGAAAATCACAATTATATTAATCTTTTTTTATGTATATATGTTGATGTAATGTTTATTATTATTATTTTTGTTCTTTATATAACTATTGTATATTCATTCGTTTGGACTACACTTGAATAACAATTGAATGGGTTTTAAGTGTCCCAGTTAGCCAATAAAGGTGTCCCAGTTTGACAGTAGCACCTGGAAAAATGTGGTTTTGGATCAAGAGTCATCCATCCTGTGTTTAATGTTTCTTTATTTCTTTCTTCTGTATAGTATAATAGAGCTCTTAAGCTATTTAGAATATGTATCATATGAGGGGCTAAGACTTTTGGATCAAAATTAAAAATGATGCAGAAGGTCAGTTATGAGAAAGTGTCCCACTTTACCACTACTCACCCTATTTAATCGAATGCTTAATTGTCACAATAAATAAATAAATCACAAATTAAATCAAACATTACATGTATAAATGTTAATTGTTAATTTATTTATTTATACAAATATTTTATTCATTATTTGTTTTAAGTTATTTATTTACGTATTCATTTATTCACACATTTATTTATTTATATATACTTAAATTTATCCATAGTGTAACTTCCTGCAGCGACATAAAAATAAATGGCTAATGGACTGTACTTGTATAGCGCCTTCCAGCTACTCAAAGCACTTTCACACCACATATCACATTCACCCCATTCATACACTGATGGCAAGAGCTAACTGCCCATTACTACAAAGTAAGCTATTCATTCTCACACACTGAAGGCACAGCCTTGGGCGCAATTTGAGATTCAGTATCTTGCTCAAGGACACTTCGACACGTGGGCTGGGGGAAGCCGGGATCAAACCGCCAACCTTCCGATTGGTGGATGACCAGCTCTGCCACAAAGCCACAGCCGCAAATCTGTCCCATCAAAAGTCAGGGAGCAGGTCAAAGCCTCAGATTGGTGAATGAACAGTATTACAGACTCAACCTGAGATCTCTTTGATCGAGCTATATGCAGTCTATGGTTTGCACTGTAAATCTGACAGTTATCATTCAATTCATTCAGTAAAGCCCTCAATCTGATCTACAAAAGGACAGAAATTGGCATGTGCAGCATAACATATCTATCACTGTAGTTTGCAAGATTTCAACTCAGCTCAATGTGCGGTAGTGGATGATGGGTGTTACAGGTAAAGAGATGGTAGGTTTTAGTCATATAATTAGATGTTTAAGCATATTGGCCCTTTAAACCTTCCATAATTTATACTGTGGCAGCAACATGTAGATATTATGAACAGAAGTTAACATATTGTCTGCACAAGATAATTGAACTTTTTCTCCGTACATGCACATCACAAAGCTGCATGGGAAAAAAACAACTATAATTTAAATCCTAATCACTTTGGCTGCTTATTAAAATAGATTTCTCTCTCATGAACTGGCTCACACACACACACATGCGCGTGTGTCAGCAAAAGTCATGGCAACAGAACAGTGATGCGCGACTGAGGGCATGTAAGGTCTGCAAACCCGTTCACTTTCTCGCTGGAAAGCTGAACTCTTTGGACAGCTTTGGAAAGCACCTGGAAAAGTGACCTCGTTGGAGAACTGAACCAGAGGAGAACTGAAGAAAAGCAAACTACTGAGAAATTCCTGTTGACAGAGCACCAAATGAGGAACACCAACTAATCTGAGAACAAGGTGACCCAGACAATCATCACGCAGGTAAGACAACTGAATTAATGTTTTTCCTGCGCCTAATTCATAAATGAACCGCCATAGAACTTTGAAAGCTTTTTAAGTACGAGAATGAAGGTAACTTGTTGAATTTAAAGGCGAACAAAATATTTGATGGAGTGTGAAAAACACAGATTGGGAGATAATCGACGTTATTTCGGTGAGATATATGAGTTGGTCTGAATGTACTAAAAGTCCCGGGAAATGTGTGGAATATGTTAACAGTGTAGTGATCTGAAAACTTATTTTGGTTTGTGGACATAAATTTGGTCGAATTTGGACCATTTTTCATAACATGCATGAAATCTATATATATTTTGTAACTATGGAGATGATGGAACTATTAGGAGAACTACTCTGTGCAGACGTCAGAACGTGCAGGTTTAAACAAACCAGGGCCTGAGTTTACTTGTTTTAAATCTATTCAGCGCTGTTGTCGGAGCATCGGGTCCATTTTGAGTTCAAAGTTAATCACATTTCTGAACAAATGTTCAGATCTTCCTTTAAAAACGCATCATCAGATCCATGTTGTTAGGAGCTTGACTGAAGGAGAAACTGAACTACTAAGTGTCTGAACTGGTGTGTTTAACCATCAGTTTGTTCTCATTTAGCACACTTTCACTTGGCATGTTGTTAGTTTCACTTAAATGTAAGTATGAATGGTTCCGAGTGAAAAGGGAGTTCTGGTTTAGTGGTTCATCATGCAGCTGTGGGCATGACTGCATGTCTCCTGCACGCGCTGTGATTTGCAACTCATTAAGTGGGAGAGTGATATTAATAACAAGCTACTGTAGTGCCTCTGGCCATACTGCCTCTCATAAATAACATGAAGACTTCACAAAGCAAGTCTTACAATAAACAGCCTACAGGAACACCCGTTTGATCGATCTGCGGTGTAAAACAAAAAAAAAATCGAACGAAAATTACAACAGAAATGCAAAGTAACACATATTTGCAAAAAGAAATGTGAAATATGTTCTGTAATAGTATTGGCATGTTAAGCAATTCATCCTCATAAATAATATGGTAAACAGAAAACGAAGTAATGTACAAAACTGATTTTCTCATCAATGTGTCCGTCTGGCCGAGCAGATATGGATGCAATTAGATAGACAGATAGATAGATAATTAGGGAGATATATAGATAAATAGATAGTGTGATGTATTATGAACCCCAATCGTGATAGGGATTGCAATTAATTCCCATGAACGAGGAATTCCCAGTAAGTGCGGGTCATAAGCTTGGGTTAAGTCTCTGCCCTTTGTACACACCGCAGCTACTGATTGGATGGTTTAGTTATGTCCTCGGGATCGGCCCTGGGAAGCAGCGAGGTCCAGGCGGGGGGTGCTGAAAAGCAGAGGGAGGATCCTCTCTCACAGAGCAGCCATCCCTTACCCACAGAGTTGAATCCCTCGGGCAGACAGCACAGACCCCACCCGTTTACCTCGTAATGGTTTCACGCCCTCTTGAACTCGCCCCCACACGTGTGCGTCAGTGACGCGTGACCGAGGTTATGTAAGTTCTGCAGGCCTGTCCCCTTTTTCAATTTGCACGAGTTGACTTGCAAAACTGAACTCTTTGGAGAGCTGAAGCTTTAGAAAGCACCTGGAAAACTGACCTTGTTGGAGAACTAAACCAGAGGATGATTGATAAGAAGACGAAAAGCAAAGTACTGAGAAATGCCTGTTAACAAAGCACCAAATGAGGAACACCTGCTGATTCGAGGCCAAGGTGACCCGGACATTCATCACGCAGGTAAGACAACTAATTTATGAATTAACCGCCATAAAACTTTAAAAGCTTTTTTATTACGAAAATGAAGATAACCTCTGGAATTTAAAGGTGAACAGAATATTTGATAGCATGTGAAAAACACAGATTGGGTGATACTCGATTTTTTGGTGTATAATATGAGTTGTGTGGAATATTTTAACAGTGTAGTGATTTGAAAACTGTTATTTTGGTTTGAGGACCTCAATTTAGTCAAATTTCACATAGAAAGGGGGGAAAAGATGGCAACAGGGCCATTTTTCATAAAATGCATGACTATATACAGTGGGTACAGAAAGTATTCAGACCCCTTTCTTTTTTAATAAATTTGCAAACATTTCTATATTTCTGTTTTTTTCTGTCAAGATAGGGTGCTGAGTGTATAAATAAAATTAACTTTTTGGATTTTAGCAAATGGCTGCAATGAAACAAAGAGTGAAAAATTTAAAGGGGTCTGAATACTTTCCGTACTCATTTAGGACGCTTTCACTTGGCATGCTGTTAGTTTCACTTAAATGTTTGTATGAATGGTTCCGAGTGAAAAGGGAGTTCTGGTTTAGTGGTATGTGACGCAGCTGTGAGCGTGACTGCATGTCTCCTGCGCGTGCTGTGATTTTCAACTCATTAAGTGGAAAGATATTAATAAGAAGCTACTGTAGTGTTCACAGAAGTTCTGACGTGTGTGTGGTTATTCTGGTGAAGCCCTGTTGTGTGTTGTGCATGAGCTAGTCAGAGTACCTAAGTTTTACACCCATCTAACTGGTTGGCTTTATCACTGCAGCTTATTGCAAACCATAGGGGTGATAGAGACTGCGACATCATCTTGCAAACGCACCGTTCACACAGTGTCATGAAAAATCATCTCTTCTAAATCACTAATGGCCGCCGAACCATCTGTAACCCTTCCCAAGAATTGTCTCCTTCTACATTCATTGTAATATGATGTGATCCCACACAACTGCGACAAATTGATTTGGCTAAATTTGATTGTGGTGAGTCCAGATAAAAGATATCTATTTAGATGTGGAACCTTGTAGAGACATCGTATTCTATTCATTTCAGTCTCAGACATATTCAGTTTAAATATGATATCAGTATATTTACATGAGTGTACATTCTAATAACATTGTTAATAATACTAATAAATGTTTGGGATCCATGTTATATCAGTAAGGATGAAACATGTGGTATTTACATTTAGTCATTCAGCAGACGCTTTTATCCAAAGCGACTTACATATGAGTACATTCACACACCGAAGGCGCAGCTTCGGGAGCATTTTGGGGTTCAGTATCTTGCTCAAGGAAACTTTGACACATGGCTGGGGGATCAAACCCTGACCTTCCGATTGGCCGGCAACCGTTCCGTCACCAAGCCACAGCCGCCAATTTATACGTAAAACTGTCTTGTGCGTAGCGTCCAGTGATATTAAGAAGTTTCATGTAAACTATTCTTGGAGGAAAATAGTTTTGAGCATGTGGGGTCTGGACTTTTGTATTGTATGCAAATGTTTGAGAAGTGCCTTTTTAATGTCACATGCCAGAGGAGTGTAATCAGTGGCGCACTGTATTTTACACTGTACACACTGATGGTGCAATGCTTTGTGATTGACAAATGTACTATTTCAGTTGCTGTGGGTAAACAGTCCTCTTGATATCCTCTTGTACAGAATCCAATTTGACTTTCGTTTTGTCACTTTCAGATCTGAAAATGCTTCTAACCTGTTTTATCTTTGTGGGAAGGTTTTGTTAAAAGGGGATCTGTTGTGTTTCTGTCGTATGAAATATTGCAAATGTGAAGAAATTGTAATCTATTTGGGTTATTTGAATATTGAGAAAGCATAAAGTAGTTTATCTGAAAAATACAAGAGCATCATCCACTTATCACGAGCAGTCTGACCTTTTGATAAGTGTGTATTCTCTTGTGGTTTAAGAATGAACCTGTGCTCTAAATGGTTGGTGTAGATGTTTGTGTAATCTCCCGATCTTTGTCACACGGTTTCAAAATCAGAACTCGGTCCGTTTCTATTACTTGTAATGCCTCTGTTTTAACCATGCAAATAATTGAACAGTTTATATTAACATTTCCGTTTTAGTAGGGGTGTGATGTCATCTTGTTTTTCTCTTTTAAAAAAAAAGTGGTTTGTCTTGTTTGTGATTCAACCGTCATATTTGTGCTTATAGGCATTTTATTTTCATCCATTTAATTGTATCTGTGGGTTATAATCTACGTGGAAATGGGAAATAGTTCAATGCAAATGTAATTTCTTGCAGCTTTCTGAATGGTTGAGACATACGTCATACGTTATTTTATCCAAAATAAAACAAACTAAAGGCATATGCATGAATACCATGATTCCGTAGCTGATGAAGACATTTTTACTATGAAAACAACTTTCCCCAGTGGACAATTAATCTCTTTCTACCTCATTCATTATATTACTAAAAACAAAAGTTGAAATAAAGTACAAAAAGGGCTTCCAAATTTTTTCAAATAGAGACAGTTTACCTTTCAAAATATATTTAATCTTTTAAAAATGTACTAAGTTAAAGCCAGAGTACTAGGGTCATGAACACAAAGTTGAAGTGCCACCATGGAGGCTATAGACTAATGGAACATTTTGTAGCTGGTTCTCTCTGAAGTTTCCCTCAGGATAGCTGGTGCTCAAAGTCTGGCAGTTTTATCTGGTAAAGCGAATGATTAGAGGTCTTGGGGCCGAAACGATCTTAACCTGTTATCAAACTTTAAATGGGTTAGAAGCCCAGCTCAGAATGCAAGCCACCCAGTGGGCCACTTTTGGTAAGCAGAACTGGCGCTGCGGCATGAACTGAATGCTGGGTTAAGGCTCCCAGTGCCAACGCTCATCAATTCAATTCAATTCAATTTTATTTATATAGCCCAGTATCACAAATCACATTTGCCTCAAAGGGCTTCACATTCTGTAACATACGACACCCTCTGTCCTTAGACCCTCGATTCGATTAAGGAAAAACTACCCAAAAAACCCTTTTAACAGGGGAAAAAAATTATCTTTCCTCAGGAAGAGCAACAGAGGAGGGATCCCTCTCCCAGGACGGACAGACATGCAATAGATGTCGTAAGTACAGAATAGATTTATAGCATCAAAACTATAACATATACAGCCATGATGGCTGCCCCAGCAGGTCGCCATAGTCATCGATCCAGATACATTTTCGGACACTGAAATACCTGCTGAAAGTGACAGTAAGAAAGAAGAGACGGACGACAAAGCACAAAACTCCGGGAGAGGGAAGAAGTCAAGTTAGTAACATGCATTTATGGGATGCGAATGCATACGGATGGAGAGGAGGACAGAGGTGAAGAGAGAGAGGTGCATCCTGGTTAGTCCCCCGACAGTCTAGGCCTATAGCAGCATAACTAAGGGATGGTTCAGGACTCTCCTGAGCCAGCCCTAACTATAAGCTTTATCACAGAGAAAAGTCTTTAGCCTACTCTTAAATGTGGAGATGGTGTCTGCCTCCCGAACCCAAACTGGGATCTGATTCCACAGGAGAGGAGCTTGATAGCTAAAGGCTCTGGCTCCCATTCTACTTTTGGAGACTCTAGGAACCACAAGTAACCCTGCATTCTGAGAGCGCAGTGTTCTAGTGGGGTAATAAGGTACTATGAGCTCTGTAAGATACGACGGTGCCTGACCATTAAGAGCTTTATAGGTGAGGAGAAGGATTTTAAATTCTATTCTGGATTTCACAGGGAGCCAGTGCAGAGAAGCTAATATTGGAGAAATATGATCTCTTTTCCTAGTTCCTGTCAGTACACGTGCTGCAGCGTTCTGAATCAACTGGAGAATTTTAAGTGAGTTTTTCGGGCTGCCTGATAATATGGAATTGCAGTAATCCAGCCTTGAAGTAACAAATGCATGGATTAATTTTTCTGCATCATTTCGAGACAGGAAGTGCCTGATTTTGGCAATGTTACGTAGGTGAAAAAAGGCTGTCCGTGAGGTTTGCTTCATGTGGGAGTCGAAGGATAGATCAGGTATCTTTTGTAGTGGTGGGCATGTGGCTCATTTTCATAATACCCCATGATGGTCTTAACATGATACCTAATGGCACTTTAAGAAAACTGCACCTGCTGTTTTGGTATGGATTTTTACCAGGCAGCAACCTCCAGGGCTCAAAAATGAGGCCAACGCCAAAAACTGCAGTTCATCGAAGGGTCACTTGGAGCTGGCTCTAAAAGCGCGTCAATCCCCATAGAGACCCATGTTAAAATGCCCAACTTAACAGCAGAAATAAACACAAAAACACGGTTTTGCTCTCTAAAGCTAATTTCCCCCTTCATGACAACTGAAAGGCCATTTAAATTATATTCAGGCTTAAAGTTCTACATAACTAAGGATGTGGCTGCTTTGAGTGACAGCTGGGTGCCCTCTCAGGTGGCTAGGTGGTTCAGCAACCAGGCTTCATTCAGCCCGCCTCAGCTCCACCTCTTTGCCCATTTTTGGATTAGCTGGATTCAGGGACTGCCAAGATGACGACGGCCGCCCACTTTAAGCTTTACAGTGGTTCTTCAGAAACCTATAGGGGACTTATAATATTTATGAGTGTTGAATTAATGGAGAAGCAATTTAGCAGCTGAAGCCTACAAGAACTGTAAGTGTGTTTGATTCGTGTCTTGTTGTAAGTTTAGTGCAGTGTTATTTTTGTTCGAGACCACTGGTTAATGGTGACGTTGCGTTATTGCGTAATAGGATTTAGTATCAATTGGTCTCGTGGCTTGTTTCCGGGTCATGGGAGGTGTGTCCTGCTGTATACAATCACTGACAAAACAGACAGGCATTTAAGTGTGTATGGCACCATGGCAGCGGTTGCGGCAGCCCTCATCGAATGAAGAACGAAGAGAGTAAAGACCATCTACTCTACCTGCATGTGACTCAAGACCGAAGAGAGTAAAGACCATCGACTCTACCTGCATGTGACTCCACCCACCAGGGACTCAACCACAGGGCACTTGACTAATGCACTTTCTTGGACTAATTGTTTACACTTATTTTTTGTTCCCTTATTGCTATTATATTTGTCTTGCCTTTTCCTTCTGCTCCTACACAATGTGTTTTCTAATCCCAGCTGTCATTTCAACACGACAAACTTCTGTTTCATGCCAAAGGCAACGCAATGTTCATAATCTGCATGTTGTACCACTGTCCAAAACTGCCCCTTTTACTTTCCCAATAGGCTTGTGGAACTGCCAGTCTGCGGTGAACAAAGCTGATTTCATCAAGGCTTTTGTTAATCATTCTGGTCTTTCAATTGTAGCACTTACTGAAATGTGGATCAAACCTGAGGATTCTGCCACTCCTGCAGCCCTCTCCCATAATCACACTTTCTCCCACAGTCCTCGCATTGCGAGAAGAGGTGGTGGAACCGGCCTGCTTATCCCTAATGACTGGAAGTTCAAACAGCGAACATCCCTGTGTGACAACAGCTCTTTCGAGTTTCATGCTGTTACTATCACCCATCCTGTTAAAAGTCACTTCGTAGTCATCTATCGCCCCCCCAGGTCAGCTTGGTCATTTCTTGGAGGAGTTGAAAGTGCTCCTTTCATCCTTCCCTGAAGGTGGCACTCCTTTGGTGGTACTTGGGGACTTCAACATCCACCTTGGAAAGCCACAGGCTGCAGACTTCAACAACCTGGCTGCATCATTTGACCTCGAGCGGGTTTCCACATCAGCAACCCACAAGTCTGGTAATCAACTAGATCTTATCTACACACGGTACAGCTCCACTCATCACGCTCAGGTCACCCCGCTGCAAGCGTCAGATCATATCTTCATCACTCTCGACCTGACTCCTCCAGATGCTGCAAGTGTTCTACCGCTGGTCACCTTCCGACGCCACCTGCGTACTCTGGCTACCTCGCGCTTATCCTCTGCTGTCTCGTCGGCGCTCCCTCACTCTGAGGAGCTCTCTCTCTTGAACACCGACAGCGCCTCTGACACTCTGTGTTCCACTCTTAAATAATGCCTGGACAACGTCTGCCCTCTCACATCTAGACCAGCTCACACATCCTCGTCTGCCCCCTGGTTATCTGATGTTCTATGTGAGCATCGCGCCAGCCTCCGGTCAGCTGAGAGAAAATGGCGTAAATCAAAAGATCCCACTGACCTCTGTCTCTACCAGCCTCTCCTCTCTAATTTCTCAGCTGATGTCACCTCTGCAAAAACGGACTACTGCCGCTCTAAGATCAACAACTCACCTGACTCACGCACTCTCTTTAAAACCTTCGCTGCTCTCCTTTCTCCGCCTGCTCCCCCACCTTCATCAGATTTAACAGCTGACGACTTTGCTCTTTGTCAAGAAAACAACCGCCATTAGCAGGAAATTCTCGGCGGCGCCACCTGTCGACCTCGCACGCATCCCAGATACCTGTCTGCTCCCCTCTTTCTCTCACCTTCAGGCCATCTCTCCGTCTGTTGTCCCTGCTCTGACCCACATCATCAACTCCTCCCTCACCACTGGGTCGTTCCCCACAGCTTTCAAAGAAGCCCGCATCACACCGTTACTGAAGAAAGCCACTCTCAATCCAACACTATTAGAAAGCTACAGACCGGTTTCCCTTCTTCCCTTCATTGCCAAAGCTCTGGAGCGAGTTGTTTTCAACCAGCTCTCCTCCTTTCTCAAACAGAACAATCTCCTGGACCGCAACCAGTCTGGTTTCAAGAGCGGCCATTCCACAGAGACCGCGCTGCTCTCAGTTGTCGAAGCCCTGAGACTGGCAAAGGCGACATCCAAGTCATCTGTACTTATCTTACTGGACTTGTCTGCGGCCTTTAACACAGTTAATCACCACGTCCTCCTGTCCACTCTCAGTGCTATGGGTGTGTCTGGAATCGCGTTGCTATGGTTCAAATCGTACCTCTCGGGTCGGTCATTCAGAGTATCCTGGAGAGACGAGGTCTCTGAGTCCCAACATCTCAATACAAGGGTGCCGCAGGGCTCGGTGCTTGGTCCCCTACTCTTCTCCATCTACATGACATCCCTCGGCTCGGTCAATCAGAAGCATGGCTTTTCCTATCACTGCTATGCGGATGACACGCAGCTCACTCGGCATCCCTAAGAGACATCGTGGACGAAAGACCATCACCTGCAGCTGAACCTGGACAAAACGGAACTACTTGTGATAACGGTCAACCCAAAGATTCACCACGACCTCTCCATTCAACTAGGCTCAACGACTGTTACTCCGTCCAGCACGGTCAGAAACTTGGGGGTGGTAATTGATGATCAACTAAATTTCAAAAGCCATGTCGCCAGCACCACCCGGTCCTGCAGATTCATCCTCTACAACATCAGGAAAATCAGACCTTTCCTATCGGAGCAGTCTACACAAGTTCTAATCCAGGCTCTTGTCCTGTCCAAACTGGACTATTGCAATGCACTGCTGGCTGGACTCCCTGCTTGCACAACCAAACCTCTGCAGATGATCCAGAACGCGGCGGCAATAGTGGTCTTCAATGAACCGAAGAGAGCCCACGTAACCCCTCTCTTCATTGGGTTACACTGGCTCCCTATTGTCGCCCGCAAGTACAAAGCGATGCTCTTGGCTTACAAGACCACCACTGGTTCTCCACCAACATATCTTTGCTTGTTCATACAGACCTATGCTCCTGCCATGTCCCTGCGCTCTGCAAACGAACGACGTCTGGTGGTACCACGCCAAAAAGGAATAAAATCACTCTCGCGCACCTTCTCTGGATCCGTTCCACATTGGTGGAATGATCTGCCTGCTTCTACAAGATCAGCAGATTCTGTAGCAACGTTTTAAAAGCACTTAAAAACGCATCTCTTCCGTCAACACCTAACTGACAATCACTAACTTCTTCTTCCTTTCTACCTCTGGTCAAAAAACAAAAAAAAAAAAAAAACCTTCCTATCCTTAGCTTTGTATACCGTGCTAGGCTTTAATCAGACTCGTTTTTTAATGCACTTATGCTGTATGTTACTTATGTTACCTTGCTTCCATTGTCTTCCTCATATGTAAGTCGCTTTGGATAAAAGCATCTGCTAAAATGTAATGTTTTCATTAATGTATAGTCACCTAAAAATAAGAATCATTGTGTTTTTGTTACCTTAGAATAAGCCATATTTATGTACAGAGGGAGCGGGTCCCCTCCCATGGAGGCCGCCATGTTGCACCTCCAAGTTTCTACAGCAGCCCAGAATGGACAAACCAATCACTGGCTCCAGATATGGCCGTACACGTTTTTTGTGAGTTTCGCAGCCACCGTTTTCCTACACCCTTGGAATGGGACAGTGAGGCAAACGGTACTAATAGTTGCAAACTGCAATTTCACAGCTTAAATCTTAAATACTGGACCTTTAAAGTGTAACTAAACCCTCAAATCCCGTTTTTCAGCTGAAAACGAATGTATATGGGTATTTAGTTGTGTTGTTGATCGGGTCCAAATCTTGACACTTTAGTGGAAAGTATTTGAACTCTACATATTGTGTTATATAGCGACTGCCCTCTACATTTTGAAACCTGGCTATTGCAATTGAATTTTGCTATTGGCTGATCTGGAGGCAGGTGACATGGAGGCAGGTATTATCGCTAACTGTCACCAAACTGTCCATTCTTGATTAAAAGCTCTGTTTTCTCTTTTTAGAGCACGCCATTTAATTTATTTCTCCGACTTGTCTCTACTGTCCCTGCAGCGGTGGCTGCTAAACCAGGGCGAGGTTCATGAGTTAGGTACGGTTAGATCAGTAGTTGTAGGATGTGTGAGGGCCCCTGCTTCATGTCCTTGTGTGTGTGCTTGGTCAGTAACTGTGTCTACCCATGTTGTCTTTTGAGGTGCCAGAGAGCTGACTGCAGTATCCAACCAGATCTGGAGCACCTAGGCTCTATAGGATATTAAGGTCCCAGCTTCTAGCGTGGCTTGCTCTCTACCCTGTCAGCACCTGGCCCCTATTGCTTTGCATTTTGTTTTACTTTAACTCCACAACACCCTATCCTACACTGTCCACACACATCCGCATATCACTAATGATGACTGACACAACTCATATGCAAAGTTACAGTTCAGTTTATTTTCTTTATTATGATAAATAACTTGTATTTACCGGCATTCTGGTTTTTTTTTTCCTGTTTTTCTCACGTCATTATAATAACTGTTATACATCTTTTCATTTATTTCAAGTGTGCTTAAGTCATACAAAACAACTTGTAAATTTGCAACCTTTAACATGGCTGTTTTCATAAATGCAAGATATGATTTTAATTTGTTAAACAGTTGCTTGCGTAGTTGTATTATATTAAATGGATCAGACTAAATATATTTTAGTCTGATATTATATTTATTTTACTAAAGTAAAAGTACATTTTTAAAAGCTGCCATTAACAGTTTCATATGTTAATTGGAAACGTGGTGATCTGAACCTAACAAAATCATTAATAGCTATAAATGAAAATATTAAGATGGTAATTATAGGTTAACGTTTTCTTAGCAAACACAAACATGAAAAGATAATGTTATGGGCCTGTTTTGTTTGGACATTTCTTTAAGACAAATGTGGAACGTTCACTGAGGAACTAAACTATCTGTCACACTGAATAGTTTTGAAGCCCCCCATGAGGTGTCATTTATTTGCGATCTCTGAGAAGGTCTTGTGGGTATTGCGCGGGTATTGTGAGGCCAATACTGTACAGTGAGACAAAAGAAAAAAACATGGCCAATGGAGTCCACCAATCAGCTGATTGTTTCTTTTTGCCTCACTATATAAGCCTCCCAATACCTGTGTATTTGCCTGCCGAAGACCTTCTCAGAGTTTGCAACGTTGCAAATAAATGTGCTACCTCCTAAGGGGATTAATAACTGCTCAGTGTGTCGGTAAACCAGATTTAAATGTGAAATCTAACATTTTCAGTCATTAATAAAACAAAAGAAGTGCAAATATAAATAGAATTTATTCAAATGTGAGCCATGTTTTTTTAAATAAAAGGACCTAAAACACAAAAAGGTGGCAAATATTTCAAACTATTAATGTAAAAGTAAATCTATTTACTAAAATAAGATCTACAGACCGGGCCTGTGCAAGAGGTAACAGCTATTCCCTGAAAGATGCTGCAGAGTTCGTGGGGTGGTAGGGGGAAAAGGAGATAAATAATAATACTATAAGAACTATAACTTAATATAGCACCTTTAAAAACAGAGTTTAAAAAATGCTTTGACAGATCAGGCATAGCAAGAAATGCCAAACAAAGCAACGCAACAAAAAATTGAGACAAGAAGACAACTTAAAACCAATGAAATACATGACAAAGGAAATTAAGATGAATAGAAACCTTAAAAGCAAAAAGCCACGAAGAAAAAGAAGACATCAAATAAAAGCAAGTCTCTAAAGGTGAGTTTTAAGAAGTGATTTAAAAGAAGGCACTGATTCTGGGAGCCCTGTCTCCTCAGTCGAGGGGCCCTGATGGCAAAAGCAGGGTCACGTTTAGATTTAAGCCTCGACTTTGGAATGGCCAGACGAGCCCCACCTGAGGATCTACGGCTGCGAGCTGGCTCATGTGGGGTCAACATTTCCATTATGTAGCTTGGGGCCAGACCCATACGTGCTTTAAAAGTGATCAGTAAAATCTCGAAATCAGTTCTAAAATGAACAGGCAGCCAATGGAGGGAAGTCAGGACTGGGGTGATGCGATGTCGTCTGTTAAAACCAGTGAGAAGCCGAGCTGCTGCATTCTGAACTAGTTTGAGGCGAGAGAGTGACTTTAGGTTCATTGAAAAATATGATTTGGAGTTATTGAGTGGAAGAAAATGTGCCATCCAACAGTTGACATCATTGAGACAATCTAAAACAGCAGCAAGGCTTTTTGAGTCAACGGGTTTCTGGGGAAGGTATAC
Organism: Coreoperca whiteheadi; assembly: GCA_011952105.1. Lineage (NCBI taxonomy): Eukaryota > Metazoa > Chordata > Actinopteri > Centrarchiformes > Sinipercidae > Coreoperca > Coreoperca whiteheadi. The sequence goes on along the minus strand of WNGW01000012.1, from coordinate 1,016,467 downwards.
CTGTGTGTCGTCTGCGTAGCAATGAAAATAAATGTTATGATGTCGAATGATTTGGCCAAGTGGAAGCATGTAGATAGAAAATAAAATTGGACCTAAAATTGAACCTTGCGGTACTACACAGGTAATGCAGGTTGTAGAAGGTAAGTAGTTACCTGTGGTGACCGCGGAGGTTCTTTCTAAAAGAATAAAACCGACTAAGTGCAGTGTCCTTGATGCCAACCCAGGTTTTAAGACGGTCAATTAAAATGCCGTGATCTGCTGTGTCAAAAGCTGCACTTAGGTCTAAAAGAATTCAAATTGCGCGCTCTCCCCTTTTAGCCGCTAAAAGGAGGTCATTGGTTACCTTGAGGAGGCAGTTTCTGTGCTATGTAAAGCTCTAAAAACTGTCTGAAATTTCTCAAAGATGTTATTACGGCACATAAAAGCTACCACTTTTTCTAAAACTTTCAATAAAAACGGACTTTTGGAAAATTGGTCTAAAATTGTACAGAACTGAGAGATCAGGGTTAGGGTTCCTTAAAAGAGGATAGACCACAACATGTTCAAAAGTAGATGGAAACATTAATTTTGCTAAGGAGCTATTAATCTGTTTCCTTATATCCTTAACTCTATTTGTAAAAATATGTTAAAAATGAAAATACAATGACATGGGGGAGGGTGTGATGACCGAATCACTTTCCTTAAATAGAAATCTGGGGTTAGAGTGATGAAATGCTATTGCTAAAATGAAATTAGAGAATTGTTCTTGCTTCTTTAACTGCGATTTGATAGTTTTTCATTGCATCTTTCCAAAGCTCTCTTTAATTCCTGCATGGATTTAGCTAGGGCTGGAGAGTTCTACTTGAGTTTTTAAATTTCTAGGGCGAAACAGAGTCCAGGGCAGTCTGACAGGTGTTACTAAAAAGGGAGACCAGCTCCTCTGTGTCCAAATGTGGATTAAAAGCAGTTAAAGGAGCAGCAGAAACCTTGCTAGTGGACGTGGACATAAAAAACAGGCGTATTGTGATTATTGGGTGGTCGGGATAAGAGCACACTGAATAAAACCGTCTTATGATCAGAGACACAGATATTCTTTGTCTGAGTTGTCAGGGCTGAGAGCACTGTACAGAACCATGTACAGGGCGTGGCCCTTTGCATGTGTGGGTTCTTGTATTGCCTGAGTAAGGTTAAAAGATTCCAAAGTATCCATAAAATCAGTGACAAAAGTCTGAGAGGGGCAGCAGACATGTATGTTAAAATCACCTAAGATAAGAATTTTGACCTACTTTGGCATAATAGCTCTGCAAACTAAAAACACTGTCCGGCTTGGGGCAGTCTGTAGAGAATTCAAATGATCCCTGGATTTATAGGATTTACCATAAAACCAAGATGTTCAAAGGATGTAAAACTACTACGTATGTCTAATGCATTAAAACACGTTTCTATAAATAACCCCTGCCTGACAGTCGTGGTTGATGGAGGTGTGTGAAAGACTAGAGTCTTCCTGGGATTTTGGGAAATCCTGTGGGTCACGGGATGACTGTGAGATGCCCGCGGGATGGGAGTCAATTTCATCACGGGACTGGGACGGGACAGGAAAACAAGTCGACGAGAGCGTGCAGGACCGGGAATCATGAGGTCCTTTATATATATAAACATGCAGTTCTATGGAAAAACGATATTTTCTGATGTTTTTATCGGGGATGGGATGAATCATTCTTCTGGGATTGGGACTGGACTGGAGTGAAAATCCACTCCTGGCGTCACCCTCTACTCCATATGCGTCGCCTGCCTCCAGATCAACCGGTAGCAACATTCAGTTGCAACCTGTACAGGGCAGTCGCTGTGCTTATTTATAACACAAAACGTAGAATTCAAATACTTTGCATTAAATGTCAAGAAAACTTGAATCCATCAACAACACTACTAAATACCCATATACATTTGTTTTAAGCTGAAAAAGGTGGTTTGAGGGATTAGTTACACTTTAAGGATAATTGCCAGCTGTTTACTTTTTAATTGTTCCCAATAGAAACCACACATCACCTCAAACATGCCCTGGTGAGCCTGCAGATGAGATCATGCATCATCGTTGGGAATAAACTATTGAAATTGGACGTAAGCTCCCTTTGTCTAGTTGGAAAGCAGGCCAGCATGGATTGAACCAGCAGGTAAGCGGCCATCGTCAGTCACTGGCCTTTACTTCACTGCTCACACCCTTGCTAAACAGGCCACTCTATTGTTAGGCCCGTATGGTTCATCAGGAAACAACAGGACTGAATGCAGTTGTGTTGGTTTCAATACATCTTTTAAATCACAGCTTTACTGCTTGATTTTTCTTTGAACATAAGAAAGTAGAGATAAGTAGCCAGCTAGTGTGAAATAACATGACACCATGGGTTGCTTTTCATCCTCAGGTCTTTGAGTCACCGGCTGCCACTGAACATAGTAATACGTAGACCTTTGACAAAACATCAAAACTGTTATTTCTTCACTTTCAGCAGGTATTTCAGCCTCCGGAGATGTATCTGGACCTGTTACTATGGCGACCTGCTGGGGCAGTGCTGCTGTGTCTGTGGTGCAGGGGACAAGTGGCTCGGGTCCTGCTGGACCCATCATCTTCCCTTATGTTTCAAATCCCACACTTTTCATCATAATAATATATATACTACAATTTTGCCATTGTCATCATAATTGTATGTTATTATTTTTATGCTATGAATCTATTCTGTACTTACGACATCTATTGCATGTCTGTCTGCTGCTCTTCTTGAGCTTTCTATCATTTTTTTCCCTATTAAAAGTATTTTTTGGGTAGTTTTTCCTTGTTCGAATCGAGGGTCTAAGGACAGTGGGGGTCGTATGGTGTATGTACAGATTGTAAAGCACTTTGAGGCAAAATGTGATTTGTGATATTGAGCTGTATAAATAAAATTGAATTGAACTCAAATTTTGCAGAGAGTATTACTTTTTTTGTTTTGTTTTAGACTCTTATATCTGTTCAATTCTTACACATTGTGCCTTTAAAGTGTGAATACTAGTCATAGGGTTTTAGGCTGTGTTGTGTGAGATGGAGCTCCTTGCTGAAGTAACTTAACCTATTTGATTATGATAGGGCGGGTTAGGCAAGCTGTTGCAGAGGAATTGCACAGATTCATATAAAAGTGGGACTGCACTCATAGGTAACACGTTGCAGAATGACCTAATTTGAAGTTACTTGGCTCCTGTTCGCTGGGGTTCAACTTCTCTCGGCCTCTACCTGCTGGAGAAGCTCGGTACCACATTCGCCACACGGCGCCATATTAGATAGACATATTGCTGCGGTCGAAGACGAGGAAGGGGACCCGAGCTCCAGATGACGAGGGTGCTCGTGCGGCAGTAGTCATTCCGCAAAACACTCGAGGGAACTGCTATATGTGGTTGGCACCAGCTAACTGAGTCAAACATCTCGGGCAGCGTAGTCCGAGGCGTGTTGTCGTCGCCGTTGTTTGGCTAACTTGCTAGCAGACATGACTTCCTTGACTCTGCGGAGTTCGGGCCTCGTGCAGAGGCGGACCGAAGCCTCGCGCAGCGCCGCCGACAGAGACTACCCGCCCGGCCAGGAGGACCACGAGCCCCGGCGGGGAGACGAGCAGGACGACGACGATACCGGAGACTCCAAAGAAACGCGTCTCACCTTGATGGAAGAAGTGCTGCTGTTAGGACTAAAGGACCGAGAGGTAACGGTAGATAAAGCCTGCTCTGTAACGCTGTAAAAATGAATGCAAACCTCAACGCTGGACGAGGGGACGTTAACGTACCCAAGCTAGCGTTAGCTATATTTAGCTAACCGACATAGCGTTAGTTAACGCTAGCGTCCTTGTCTGCTCTAAAGCTAGCTGTAGCTAACAACAACAATGGCTGGGCAACCGAGCTGGTTCATGACTTTTGGCGAAACACGGGTAACGTTGTGTCGATGAGCGGTCTTTTACGTTCAGTCAGCGGTGGTGACCGGTAGCTCTTACACTAGTGAGTCAACGTTAACTGCATGCGGTACACACAAAACGGTTTCTAACTGTGGTCAGTGAAATTCCGACACCCGGGTTAATGCCCTGTAGGTATTTATTAATTCAGTTTATTCCACAGGAACAGTGCATATTAATGAGCATTGCTGTGAACGTGGCAGAACTAGCCGAAAGGCTAACGGTAGTTTTCATCCTTAGTCCCCGGCCAGCTGTGACGCTGCCGGGGCAGGCTAACGTCCGCGTACGTTCAAGAAACCAGTTTACAACAATAAGCACGGTGTAATATGTCACTCACCGCAACAGCGGTGCAAATGACTGTTCTGCAGAACAAAGACCAACAAACAGGCAAGGGCAGCAGACATGAGCAACCGTGGAAAAGTTCAAGTACAGTGCAAAGCCAGATGCGAACAGGACAGCCCTGAGGGTCAGCAGCACACACGTTGTATGAAGAGTATGTTTCCAGGAATGGGGACTGTCTCACAGTAAAACTATTCTCTGGGTCATTCTGTAATGCGACCTTATGGTTATTCAGAAGGCTGCTGACAGAGCAGTACAGGGCCGATTGCAAAGTATCGACACCCCCCCTCCTCCTTGTACTGTTCCCTGCCTTGTTTTAGGTTAGAATCCCAGAGGAGTTAATTGGAATTTTGGAATTTGTTGACATTAATTTAAAAAAAAATAAAAAATCTTTTCCAACCCCTAAATGGAAACCAATGTTTATAAAAAATCTAAGTTAAATCCAATATGAAACACATCTGATTCGCCGCCAGTGCCCCCAGATATTCATAGAAGTTTCATCATCATTTGAATGGGGATCATCTGTGTCTGACGCGGGGTTTTAAGTTATAGACACACGTCTGGAAGGTTCAACAGGTGGCTGGTCACGCGTCCGCGTAGACGGTGGCATCACTTTCTGATCCATGGCAGTTTTGTTTCAGACCGCAGCAGAAACTTTGGCTGCCTTCAGCCTTCAGAAATGCTCACGTTGCCTCCAAATGCTTTGGGAAATGTAACGTTAGCTTGTGTGGACGCTACCACACTACTTGATCAAAAATGGCACTTTTCCATTACCAGGAAACTGCCGCGACGCACACCCAGGACAATGAAGGAAATGGAGTGTGTGCTGTTTTTGATCCTTCGGGATGTGGCTGTTTTTCACAGCGAGAAGACAAACGTTGTCTCGTTTGACTGCGGCGTGTTCTCCCGAGTCTCCATAACAGTAACGGGTACATCACGCCATCTCTGGCCAAACTGTTTAAAAATGGCGGGGTTATTCAGGAGACTCCGTCTGGCGCTGCAACTGATGACGCAGTAAATAGTGACGACTCTCTCTGACCAATCAGCAGTCTGCCGTGTTTTCATGTCACATTTTACTATCGCCTCAGCTCGCTCGGAACCTCGCCCGAGGTGATACGAAGAAAAGTACCTGGAAGCAGGTACAACTTTTACACCGTGGAGAACCAAACCGAGGTGAGCTTAGGCGAGCTGGTGCTGGTACCACACTACTGAGAAAAGTGGCACACTGGTTCATGTAGTGTCGCTCCTGCCCAACACGGCTCGCTGGCCCAATCCGCTCCACCATTAGGGATTGTCCTGGCACTCCTGGCTGTTAGACTGTTGCAGTAGTGTGGTAAGTGTTTGACAAACCAGGGTTCTGAAATGTGTTTCCGTGACGTAGGGCTACACCTCGTTCTGGAATGACTGCATTTCATCAGGTCTGCGAGGGTGCATGCTGATTGAACTGGCCCTGCGAGGACGCCTTCAGCTGGAGGCTTGTGGCATGAGGAGGAAAGGTCTGCTGGCCAGGAAGGTAGGACCCGCGTGTCTGCTTTTACTACAGAAATAGTTTGGAGAAGTTATTTTATTTTCCCTTTTCTCACGCTGCAGGGGCTCTTTTTTTTTTTTTTTTTTTTCCACCGCCTTAACTCATGTTGTTATTATATTAATAATTAGTAATACATTTTATTTGTGGGAGCCTTTTAAAGATACCCAAGGTCACCTTATGATGCCTAAAAAGAACCAGGCTCATACGGATAAAAACAGCGAGACATGGCAGAACACCAGCATAGACAAAACAGGAGACATAAAGTGTTGCATAGTGTAAAACAGTGATTAATCGATGTTGGTTGGGGCATGAGCATGTAGCATTCACCTGCACATTTATTTGCAAAAAGGCGTGACCAACTCCAAGAAACTCCCTACAACCTCAACACACCTGAACCCTTTAACTGTTCCATACTCCTTCATCGTTGTGGGTGAATGAGGGAATTTGCTTTGGGGCAAAGCAGTTTTCCATTTATTTTCATAACGTCCACAGATCAACAGCAAAATGAATCGACACAGGTTTTTTAGTTTTAATCAAGCTGAAAAGGTCCCCATTCTCTGGCTGCACCTTCTGCAACCCAAGGGTGTTCTGCTTTTCTCTGTTTCTGGCCGTTGTAAACTGAATTTTTTGGGTTTTGGACAAAAGCTTCAAAGAAACAGCATTTTTGAACTATGTTGTCGTGCTTTATAGACAATAAATCATAAAAACTTATTGTGAAATGAATTAATAATGAAAGTTAATTTTAGTGAGTGATCATCAAAGCACAAATATACAAATGAGCTGTGAGCAGATTCAGTCAGCAAAGTGAGCCGAGCCCTGATGAGGGTAACTTAGCGTCTCTTTCAGCGACTGCCCTCTGATAACTGCACCTTGTAACTGTCATCATTCTGAATGAACTTCGCAGGTGATTTGTAAGTCGGATGCTCCAACAGGTGACGTACTCCTGGATGAAGCCCTAAAACACATCAAAGACACCCAACCACCGGAGACGGTGCAGAGCTGGATCGAGCTGCTCAGTGGTGAGTTCAGCCCCACGCTGGTGGTACATGTGTAGAGGTCTATAAACGAAATGGGTCCATGCGACCTCATTCTGTTTGGACCCAACCTGACTTTGAGCTAGGGCTGCACGATATTGTAAAGAAAGTCATATTGCCATTATTTTGACAGACTACGTTGGCGATATGATTCTCGGTTAGTGGGAATGATCAGTTTTGCACCAAACAAACACGGTTTCTTCCATCTGGAGCAGCAGATCTGTAGGCCGGGGCCTCTCTGCAGCACCACAGTACTTAATTTACAATGTTTTGTTTTTTTTTATCAAACTTGCAGCTTCTGCCATTTGGATATTGCACTTGGTCAGGTTGTGATTTCGATAACCTTTCGATTAATTGTGCATCCCTAGTTTGGGCTATACATCACATGTGGTTTGAAAATGCCGACTGTTTACAAGTGTATATCTGCAATTATCGTAGTGCGGTTTATAGGAATTATGAAATTAAAAGCCTTCAAGAACCACCTGCCAAACAGAAGCTGATGTGAACACGGCCTGCATTAAAATAGGAATCTGTTGGTATGCTGCCACAAGTTGACAGCATACCAACTATAAAGTTCTTTGGGACCAATAATACCAGGGATGTAGGAGTCCTAATCCCTTCTCAGCGTTCTAGTTTGCATTTCTACTGTCTGAAGACGTGTGAAGATCAGCCAGTAGGCCTCTACAGTCGGACTGATAGAAGGTTCAAAACAATGGCACGTCTGACGTTTGAAGAGAAGCTGCAATGAGACATACAGAGGTGGAACGGGAGAAAGCTCCAGAATCCAAAAAAGCAACGTTTCCACTAGGTGGGGATGACAGGTCACCACGTTAGCCCGGGCCTTCACTGTGTCTGAGATACTGGGGCTGACCCTGGGCTTTCTATAGCAGGAATACCCACGGTGGAAACGTTCCATGGGCATTAACGGGAATAAAGTGGAAATATAGGGGTGTTTTTCATGTTCTATGCATCATAGAAACAAACCAGTTACCATATCTGAAGCAGACGTAATTGTAAACCCATCTAGTAGAAGTGAAACAATCAACAATTGAGTTGAGTTCAACTTTAATGAGTTGACTCCTTGAACATTGTGTTGAACTTTTCCTTGAACAACAAAAAGCTTCCCTATGAAGACACAAATCCCTGAATTTGCCAATTAAATCCATCGAGTTGTCAAATACATACAATGTGAAATGTGCCATCAGTCAACTTAGCTAGCAAGTTAACTAATGGGGAAAGGTACTTAGACAATGTGGGCAGTATGCAAACTAGGGGTGCTCATTGATTCGAAATATTATCGCAGTATCGGACTCACAGAAGCTGCCATTTTTTGATGGAGGTCATGTGTGACGACTCTGCGGCTCCAGATGGAAGAAAACGTGTTTGTGATCGGGAATCATATCGCAACTGCAGTTTGAAAATAATTGTCAGAATCATCGCAATGTGACTTTCTTACCACATCGTGCAGCCCCTGTGCAAACTTCAAACAGCTCATCTATAAAATGTTTTACGATAAAGAATGAATGGAAATAGATGAATGAACTCCTCAATCAAGCCACGTCCCACAGGGTAACAGCTAGCTAGCAAAAACTGCCAGACGCTGTTTAACAAATTAGAAACTGTGTGCTTTGCTTTAGGCTTTCTGCAGGTTTACTGATCGATTTTTAAAATAAATTCACTCCAGTCAATAATCCAAACTTACCTGAAAGCCTGTAGTCCTTTGGCTCAGACAGTGTACATGAAGAGTGCACTGCTGCAGAGCATGGCTACCAATCAGTTAAATGGGCCACAGTGTGCCATAAGTGCTAGTATTGATTTTGTTTGTGTATTCCCCCACCACCACCAATAAGTTCACTATTAAAAGGTATGACTTTTCTATGCCCCAGCTTTACGTCCCTTTGCAACCCTAGTCCCAGGACCTTGTAGATGTGGACGAGCACGGTACGTTTCTGTGACGGCATTAACTGTCTTGTTTTATCGCCTCATCTTTAGGAGAGACGTGGAACCCCCTGAAGCTTCATTATCAGCTGCGGAATGTCCGGGAGCGGCTGGCCAAAAACCTAGTGGAAAAAGGTGTCCTCACCACTGAGAAGCAGAACTTCCTGCTTTTCGATATGACCACACATCCTCTGACCAACAACAACATCAAGCAGCGGCTCATCAAGAAGGTCCAGGAGGCCGTACTGGACAAGTGGGTGAACGACCCCCATCGAATGGACAAGCGGCTGCTCGCGCTCATCTTCTTAGCCCATTCCTCCGATGTCCTGGAAAATGCCTTCGCCCCGCTGCTAGACGACCAATACGACCTGGCCATGAAGAGAGTGCGGCAGCTGCTGGAGCTGGAGCCTGAGGGGGAGAGCATGAAGGCCAACGCCAACGAGCTCTTATGGGCTGTGGTGGCCGCTTTCACCAAATGAGGCTCCCACGTGGAGGACAGAAAGCAGTTGTGGCGTTCATGTGGCATTGTGTGTTGGAGTCGGAATCAGACGACGGACCCCAACATGGTTGGACTTGACTGAACTACAGTTTACCCCTGCCTGGACCTTTGGAATGGGCTGCCCTCTTTTCTTTTTCTCTTCCTTCCAGATGCGTGTTGATCCCTCATGGCCCTGTTTCCCCCCATGTGTCATTTCACTTGCTAACAATAACACTTGTTGAATTCAGTTGTTGGTGATGATATGGGTGAGGATGAAATTAGGGTGCCGATTCATATCCTCTTTCTTTTCTACTGGGTATATCTTTGAAATGGTCTCTTAGAGGTACGGTGTGCATGGCACAGCTTAGTCACGGTACCCTCCGGACACACCTGAGAATCCACCAACCTGCTGTGTAGGAAGGAAAGGTTAGCTGATGATCTGGACACGTCTCTAAATGGATCTCTTCTACCAAATGTGATTGAAGTGTAATGGATCTGATGTATTTGGTGTCACAGCACATCTAGTACTAGAAGTTACGTGGTCTGAGTCCACTACCTAGTACTGAGTGCTGTCAACATTAAGAAGTCATTTCCAAATTTTTACTCGGATGCCTCTTAACCCACCGCATTCCTCTACTATATATACCTGCTTATGGTGTGCAGGGGGCTGGAGACTCTCCCAGCTCACCCTGGCCATAGGGAGGGGTCCACTCTGGACCCTGCATATCACAGGGCTGACACATAGAGACACTTGGAGAAACTCAAGGCCCCTGCTGGATTCAAACAGAAGATTTTCTTGCTGTGAGGCTACAGCACGAACCAGTCTGTCTACCATGCCGCATGACATTCCATCCCTCCCGGCCTGAAGTTGTGTGGAAGATCGTTTGTGTGTCAGCAGGACGATAAGCCTGGACATGTGTGGAAGAGCTGTGCAGTTCTGGGGTGATGGAGGCTGACTTTTATGACTTTCCCTATCAGTTACGTAGAGCTCAGCCCCATTGAACATTTTGGAAAAATGTTTTCAAATGAAAAGCCAAGACCTGATGAACATCATTAGAAAGACTCGTTCGGAGCGGTGTGTAAAAATAGTGCGGGAATAATTCCTAAATTCTGCAAACACGTGTAGAATTGATGGGGCTGAAATAAAAGCTATGATGATGAAGGAAAAATAAATATACTAAATATTAATAAACCTTGTTGCCATAAATAAGGTCAAACAGGTCCTGAATCTCCTCTGGCCAGTAGTTTTGTTTGTAATGAAAGCTGAGTTTTGGGGGAGGACTCTGGGATTAGATCTCCTCTGGGTGCGTGTCTAATATGAGCCAGGTTACACTCAAGATTCCAGTCTGTAATATCTGAAGGGTAAACAAAACGTAGCTTAGTGTGGGTCAAGATGTGTCTTAAAAAGAAAACGTGATTTGCGGTACTAACTGGGGGAAGCTGAAAGATTTCAGTGTCAGGAACTAAAACTTAGGACAGCAGGCCCCATCAGTGTCAGCTACCTTTGTTAGCAAAACTCAAATAGACACAGTTCTCTGTTCATAGTGAATTCAAATATAATCAAAAACGAAGTAATTCACAGGGCCTAATGCAGGAGGAATCCATTTATGGTGATCTTCTCCTCAGCTTCGGAGTGTGTGTATTGTGCCTGGACTTCCCTTCAAGTCGTTCAGTCAAGACCTTTACATGATTCTATGATGTGACTTATGCCAGACCTATCACTGTGTTGGAAGCACAGATCTCAAACGTGGATCTTCTCACCTAAGCGTGGGCTTGACGGCAAACAACTGCGTTTCCTAACCTTGTCAGCGACGCTTTATTGTGCAGACAGGCTTACTTTGGAGTTGTGAGCGCGCTCAGAATAAATCCATAGAATTTACTAAACTTTGAAAACATCTAATGGATGCTCTAACACGCTCACCAAAGTCTAGTCAGTGAAATCAAAAGATAGGCTCGCATTAGAGAGGTTTATGCACATACTCGTGTGTTTGTTTCGGGCCTACATTCAAAGGCCATTTGGTCACAATCTGCGCCGTCAGCTCGCCAAAGGCGCCCAAGGTTCAGCTGCACTGTCTGCACATTGTGCTCTAAAACATTCAACAAAGCCTTTTCACCACGAACCATCCATTGCTCTTAATTTTCTAGATTTCACGTTCACATTCGTTTCACTGTTCTCTGTTTTAAGAAGCGTTGGCTCCTCGAGCGCGTGGAGCTTGTGAAAGACGTCGCTTTGTGACAGACGGCCTCCTGATGTTGTGTGTAGCAAAGGGCTGGGAGTGCTCAGTCAGCGACTGGGGGAGAAGAGAAGAGGTGAGCAAGGGGTTCGTTCGTCAGGAAATCACCTCAGAGTGCAGAGTGAATATCAGAGATTATATATATATATGTTATCTAAATAAAGGGACCTCTAGTCTGTGTACGTTCTTTGACCTGAGAAAATAAACCAAGAGCTTGGAAGTGCCTAATCATACAACTGATTTAAATTTTTATTGGAAGCATTTGTCCCACAAGGACTCAGGCCACGAGTCTCTGTGTGTGTGTGTGTGTGTGTGTGTGAAGTGTCTTTCTGAGTTTCAGTGGCAGCTTAATTACCAGCTGGACGCATTACTTTCGTCACATATGATGTGTCTTCATTCTGCTTTTGTGTAACACGTTTGAGTCACAGGGCATGTAAGTAGAATTTCTGAAAACAAATGCCTGTACAAATTAAATTTCATAATACAAATATATAAAACACGAGATACAGCAAGCGCTTGCATATTCGGCTGTTACTGTGACACAAGTTCGTGCCACTAAGGTGAGACAAGTGGTTGAACGTGTATACACTGGGAGTCTGGAGGGTCCGCCAGCTGGTCCGGTCGGTTTCACTGTGGATCAAAGAGTTCGAACAAAGCAAAATGAAGCGAACGCCCGTTCACTCAACAGAGTCAGCGAGAAGAACGCGCCTGGGGTCATTTGTTTTTTTAAAAAAAAAGGACATAAAAATGCCGAGATTTGGCTGTCGGTGTGAAAAATAACAAAACTAAACGCAAAAAGCATACGTTCTCCCCCGTTGTGAGGGCAGGCCAATCATTCGATTCAGCAGTTTTCACAGGAACTGTTGACGTAGAATTATGTCATTTTGTAAATGTCATTTTTCAGCGCTGCTAGCAGCACATTCTACATTTCATTCACCCCCCATTGGTACTGGTTGTGAGGCCTACACCTCAGAGAGAGTTCTCTCAAAATGTGGAACAATAACAGCAGAACTCTCTGCGTGGACAGATACTGCCAGAATCACAGCACTCTTCAGCACATTTCAGCTTCCACCTTATCCACCATACTTCCCTTACCCTAACCAAGCGGTTGGTGCCACGTATGGATATTGTAGAAAAAGGCAACTCAGGCCCCAGCCAACTTAGCATAGTTGGAGCTGTTTCGCAAAGAAGAACGGGGGAAGATACGCACTTGAAACAAAAAAGTCCTTAATACATCTGCTGTGTGCTGTGATTCACTAAGTTCCAAACTTAAGAATGAAAAGGTCCAAGGGGGTGAATACTTTGTACATGTGTATTTATACATATGTGCATATAGAGTCCTACGTGTATATTCTATCGACCTGTCTTGATAAAAGTAGTTCATAGGAGGTAAGGTGGATCCTCTGATATGGCCTGAATACAGCACAGGGCACAAACGTGAAATTAGTCAGACAAATAAAAAAATGAAAGAATTAAACAAAATGTTGAACACAAATGGTTTTAATCATGTGAGCCAAATAAATTGACACGCTGAATACAAACTTGAGTGATTCATTTCTAAGTTCTACTGCGTTCAGGCTACAAGCCATTTTCAATGGAAGCAGGTGACATGAAGCTACAAATGGACGGCCGACACGTGTCGCTGCGTGGCCTCAACCCTTTTCCGTGCCCGCAAAGACGAAGCAGAGCGTCAGCCAATCGTATGTTTTCCTTTCACCATTTCCGGTGCCCTTCCCTTTCCCCACAATTCCTGTTCCGTTCCGCCTAAAAAACAAATGCAAGAAAAACGCAACCGCGTCAACGAGCGCCTGAGGATCGCTTCGTCGGCGACAGCGTAGCTGGCCACGCCTGGCTGTTTCGCGGCTTTGTAGCTCGTCGTGCAAACATAGCGTCGGTTACAGCCCTTGTTTGAAGTGACACTCACTCTCCAATCCATGTAAAAGAAGTAAAGCGAATAATGCTGCAAGCAGCAACGACGGACCCTCCCACCCCCCTATAATAAGTTGAACGACGTAGCAAATACAGTCCAAGAGGAGACACATTGGGGAATCGAATCCACCGAAGGCACTCCTTCCGCCGACACTCTCCTGGCTACCTGCTGTACATGGACCTGTAATTGCACTTTGTGAACATCTGCCTGCGGTCCTGGCTCCTTTCTCCACAGCAACAGAGGCTGCACCAGTGACTTTCTACCCTCCTGGATTCAGTTGCACCTCCTTCTACTAGAACTAGCCTGTCAAAGAGGCCTCCACCCTGGTTTACTGATGAATCACGTGCTCTTAAGCAGGCCTGCAGTAGACTGGAATGTAAATGGCGTAAATGTAAGGTGTTCTATCTCTCACGGCGTGAGAGCGTATTAAATTAAAAGAGTGCTCGGTCCGCTGCCAGCGCAGCTTATTTTTCTTACTTAATAATTAACAGCAAACGCAATCCTAGATTTCTTACTGACACCGTGGCCAACCTCTGGCCCTCTCTGGGGCCAGCAATGCTGAATAATGTTAATTCGTCACTTACGACTGGATCTGTCCCCATTAGCTGTAAGACTGCCGTGGTTAACCTACTACTCAAGAAGCCAAACCTTGTGTCTGAATAATAACGGACCAGACTCTAACCGTCCATTCTCTTCAGAAGTACTGCACTGTCAGCAACGTTCAGCCTGTACAGGCGCATGATCTTCGCCTGAGGCCTCGTTTATAAAATGCACTTTGACTGGACGTATGTAACGGACGTATGTGACTTACGCAGAAAACCACGTATACGTAGTTAGTTATGAAACCTTACTTCAACGTGGAAGGGATCTTATCTCCAAGCAAAGTCCAGCCGTGACGTAAGTGATTTTCCTGCTGGTTATGTCGGGGTGTTGCAGTTCGGGAGCTCAATGCACCCAAGCCTGTCGGTGCCTCTCTCCAGACGTTTGGGATCGGGGCTTCAGATCCCAGTAAATACAATGAGAATACAATACATACAATACTACCGTTTATGTCAAATTCTAAACTTTGTAACAAGATAGACCAGGTAGCTCTTTGCAACACTACCAAATCAGACTGCTTATCAGGAATTTGAAAGAACCTTCAAGAGACCAATGAGAACTGACTGTTCATTTTCAAATCAGCTGTTCCATTTTTGTGATTTCAAACAAGGTAGTTTCATACATAAATAAAACAAGCCATAATGAAAATCAAAAACAGACAAATGAGACGGCTGAAGCTGTGTTTGACTAACGTGAGCTGGTATCATTAGTTATGGACCGGTGAAATCACATTCATGTTCCTTCCTGGTTTGCAGTCCTCTGCCAAGATCCCATGCCTGGGTTTAGAAATGTGAGAAGATACTTGTTCAGGACTTTTCTTTGAGATAGCTGTGCAATTGAATGCCGTCTTAGCTCCACACTTGCTGACAAACCTTAAGGTGACTCATTCAATTCCCTTGACCCTGAGTTCATCTCGAACTCGGCTGAGATAGTCAGGATCTGGGTATCCATAGCTGAAATGACAATGACAGAAAATCAGCGACGTCAAATGGACATTCCTGTCCTCACGATGAAAACTCCAAACAGTTCTACTGTTGGTGTGCATTAGCCCTGTAATGTGCCTCCTGTAAAATCATTCTGAAAAGAATTCTGCAATGAATTACATTCCACACATTAGTTTCTCTTGCCATAAACACGTAGATAAAAAGGAAAGACCGCACGCCAATTCACTGTATAGGGAAGGAAATGTGTTTGTGGCAGTAGGAAGTGAACTTGTCAAAAGGAGTCACACATATTGCTCAGTGGCTTATTTGTTAAGTGGCATAACGGTTTATGTCTGTGGCTTCTATGCAATCATCAGCACAGTCTTAAACGTAGAAAGAATTACATGAGAGGCACAAGTTGGGGTATTCCGTTAATGGAATGCACACCAATACAATGGAATGTTGCCAAACAGGAGTCCTTACTGAGTTGGTCCTCCGTGTGTTGCGGTTTTGTGGTGAATGTCGTTCCATGTGACCGTATTGGTCCTGCCACTGGTGGTGGACTGACCAACGGTGAAGATGAGTCTCTGATTGAAGGCCCGCCTCAGCAGCTCCAGGATCCTCATGCCCTCGGGCGAGTCCGGGAGATAGGCTGTACGGGATCCGCCTTCGTATGGCTGGCCGGGGTGAGGGTGCTCCTCCTGCAGACACAAGGCAGGGGGTTCTCTGCTTAATGATGTTCTGTCAAGCTGAACAAGGGGGGTCCACAGTTCTTTGGCATGCTTTGGTTTCTTTTCTGTGACCAATTCAATTTTAGAAGAAGCAGAGAAAGCACAGCAAACATGCACACAGAGGCACATACACAAACAGACAGAGGTGGGTAAGACACGATTCCTCCAACAAAAAGCAAGGATAATGCTGCTGAACAGGAAAAACAGAAAAGCCTTTGGAAAACATCGATACCAACCAACAAAGTGTTCTTACCTTTTGGATGCCGCTTGGAATGTAATAATGGATGATTATTGTTCCATAATTCTCATATCCAGGCAAAGATGAAGACTTTTTGGTGGCAGTCATTCTGCCTCCGTCAGGTTGTGTCCCTTTCAAAATGCCGTACAACTCTCCGCACGTCGGGCATACAGGTTTGTAGTCAAAAGCTCTTTTCAGACATTCTCTGCAGAACGAGTGCTTGCAACGCAGCGTCTCTTTCTCTGTTGTTACTATCGGTTCCATGCAGATTGGACACAATTCGTTTGTAGGCTCTTTGCCGTGTGTAGATAAAGGACCTGGGGTTCCGCTGCTTGGAGTGCCTGCCGGACCTTTGTTCACTGGACTCTTGCTTGAGCCTGGCGGATTTTGTAAAAGGGACTCTTTCAATTTAGCAATGTGCAAAAAAGGCCCGGTGACTTTATATTTGTTGTGGCCAGGTTTAAAAAGGAGCTCTGGAAATCTCCTCTGCAGGTCTTCGTGGTCGTGGGGACTCACTCGGACAGATGTGACCTGCAGGTCGGAGGCGGTTCTCTGGTAGAAGGTGATGAATCGCTGTCTGACAAAGTCAGCGTGAACAGGATTTATGGAGCCGTGGCGTGGCCTGAACGTCACCCGCACTGTGCTACTGGGCTTATTGTCTATTGTTCTGAGGTCAGTCTGTGTTTCAATGACAAAACTGTTCCCTTGAACTTTGTTAAGTTCTTTTTCACATTTTTGCTTAATGTAGGCCATAACAACGCCAGATACATCCACAGATTTGACATGAGTCGAAGCAAGTTCATCTTGCTGACTGGTGCGTCCATGTGTGGCTGCACTGGAGTGAAGCCTCTCTGCTGACAGTCTGACTGAAAGATTCTCTAGTTCCTCATAGGTTCCTCTCACTTTGTAGCAGGTACCTTTTCTCTCAGGACTGTAAGGTTGGAGAATCTTCATTAATCCTCCAGGATCTTTAAAATAGGCTTCATCAATGATGATGGTGATGTCTGTGATAAACTGCAACAAGACATGGAAACTGAAGTTAGCTATTAGCTACATACCTCCATCTAATACCCCTTTTCCACCGCGGCAGAGCTGGTCCTGGTTCGGAGCCAGAGCCTAGTTTCAAATCGGTTCTTTGTCTTTCCACACCCAAAGCACCAGCTCGGAGCCAGGAAAAGTGGTTCTTAAGTAGCACCAAGTCCTTGCTGATCTAGAAGTAAGAACCGCCCGGGGTTACCGTGACCAACAAGACCAACAGTTTTCACTTCTGCTTCTTACACCAACGCTTCATACATTTTTATTTAACTGCAACGTGATCGTTTATCAGCAGAGTTGATGCTAGGAGGGTAGCAACATGCTGAGACTAAAGTTGACATGTTATTGTTACAAATAGATGCCTCTTTGTACTTAACGTTACTCTCACTTGTAATCTCCGTCTGTACAAACTCCGGCGAACATAAATAGCAACGCAACGTCCGCGATTGTTTGACGATGTTTGTGTTTGGCGCTGCCGCGCTAGCGTTTCCGGGAAAGATGTGACGTATACAGTCACCTGCATCTGTGCTGCTCTGTAGCCAGTGGAAAGACAAGCCGGTTCTTAGGAGGCTCGTCATTTGAACCAACTCCAAACTGGCACTAGCACTGGCTCTGAACTAGAACCTGGTTCATTCTGGTGGAAAAGGGGTATAAATGCAACACGCTACATAGTTCTATTTAGAAATTTGGAGGACCATCTCTCTCTGCAGTAATGTCATGCTGAGCATTATAAGTAGTTGGTCAACTAGACATTTAGGTGCATGGCTTCCTTGTTTGCGGTGAGCCAGAGAGCAATTTTGAGCAGTTACGTGACCGCGGCGAAAATGTTTTTTTTGAAAGGTTAAACATTTTCACAAGACACAAACATGTTGTGAATTTTGATTGAATGCAAGGCATCGTGGGGCAGCCTACTGAAATTAACTCAGATTTGATATTTTCCGTTGGTAGAAGTGCTACTGCAGCCGACACTGTAAGAGTCATGCAAGTGAAATTCACAGGGGAGGTGTAGACTGGAGCACACACCTCACACATCAAAAATTACACGTCTGCCAACAGGTGGCGCTATAATCAAGGTAAATGCGTTTTGGCCAGCTGAATCTGTGATATCGGCCACGCCCATTTCCACGTATAATTTTTCGAACCCCTAGGCCGTGAGTCCCATCTGCACGACACTTTGCACATAGAATCTATGGGCCCTCATTATTAAACGTTATTCTAAGAATCTTGATGCTCCAAAAATTGCCCAAGTAATAAAGGAACAACTTCCTGTAGGTTGCTGTGAAACAGGAAGTGATGTCATATTTCCAGAAAGGTTTTTCCGACACACAAAACTTGGCCAGTACTTTCTCATGCCCAACTAACGTGCTGTGCAGAATTTGGCACCAATCGGCCCCTCGGTGGCACTACAACTGCGAAAAGTTTATATCTCGTAATCTGCTGCATGGATTCTTACGAAATTTGGTTCACGCAATCTAGGGCTATGACTCAATT
>WNGW01000012.1:978749-998002 GCA_011952105.1 Coreoperca whiteheadi | reverse complement strand
CTTCATCGTGCGCGTGGGACTGCAGGTCCGACTTGCATGGTCCCCGCGGGGCCGCCGCGTGCGACTCGCGCTGGGGGCCTTGGACCCTGTTCATAACTGCTTGCAGTTCTAGTTGGCGTTGGAAAAGAAGGCGCGTGTTCGGCAATGCAGGCAGGGTTTTTTCCACAATGGCTTGTGCTCTGTAGTTCTCGCCAGAAGAATGCACACTGATGATGTGAGAATATGAGGAGTTTAAAGAAACGTCAACGGCCAAATCTACCAACGTGGCGGCCAACAAAGCCAGGGAGGCTTGCTGGCAGCGCGTTGTACCGTTACTGTGTTCTTGTCATATGTTCTCTATCGTGTCTTATGGACTTTTATATGTATTATGATTGAGATATAAAGGTACAACGACGCATTAGGGCCATTGTTGGTTTAAAAAAAATACCGAGCCGTGGGAGAGGGGTAGCCTAGAGATCAGATAATAAAGGTCTGAATGTCCAAGATTAAAGTGGTACATTTAAAGTAGGGTACTTTGCGACCTGATTTAGCAAAACGGAAATACTCGTGATTTTGGCCCACAATCACCATATTAGCACATGCATCGGGACTTTAAAGACACTGCTGTGAATTCAGAAGAAAACAACACACTGACTTGGATTTCTTTTCTCTTAAATGTGTGACTTGAAGGTTATTACCCCCCCTCCCTCGGCTCTGGCTTTTTTCGGACACGTAAAATAGCCTATCTAAATCTGTGAAAACAATTATGATACTTAAGTTATAAACATGGGCTACATCTCTGAAATTGAGCCGTTACTGGATTAAGATGCACTCCCTTGGGAGAGCGGCTGGCTGCAGGGCTACCTGCAAGAATGTAATGCTGCTGTGTTCCGAATAACCTCCGTATGGGAATCAGGGAGAGTCAGGATGAAATCTACCAATATTCTGTCCAGCGGTTTGTATGATAGTTCTCTTCCTGTGGCCCGCACTCATAACAGAAAAAGATTCATGAAGGCTCCAGGACATCGAGTTAACCATGAAGGCAACCTGCTTGTGGACTTTAGAGATGCATGACAGCATATTATATATATATTACGTGGTAAGGGTTAACCAGGAAGTTACACCCGACGTCACAAAGTTACCCGGATATGCCAGTTACCTCGCTGCAGCTGCTAAATGTAAATCCTTTATTTGGAAGGCTCGCCCCAAAAGGAAGTCTTATGTAATCATTTTCGGGCCCCCCTCCGCGCTCCTACCCCCCCAAACCCGCCCCGTCCAAAACTGAGAGAGATCAGATCCCACGTCTCTTTCAGGAAGCAGCAGGGTCACCGTGAGACCAAACCCCACTTCATGTCTCAGCGCCCTTTAGCCTGCTCGAGCCGTTTCCAGATGGACCCTTACGGAACCTACCTCCATGCTGCAGAGGTCTTCGAAGCCCGCTTGTCCCGTCCGCTGTTCGGTTTCACTTTCAGGTGCAGGTTGTCCTCACTGCGCACCGCGTGCCTTTGAGCGACCTCTGTCGGCGGCCACGTAAATAACACCCAGCACAAAGCCCGCGAGGCGGCGCCGCCGTCCTCGGTGTGCCGCGCACCGCGGATGGGCGACGGGAGTCACGGCTCTGTGAAGGGAGGCGGCTCTCACACGGCTCTTCATTCGGTGCCCCCTCCGCCTTACGCTCCCAGCCTCAGATACTTTCTCATTAGTTAGAAGAAATAAATATGCAAGATCCTTCAGCTGCAATACATAGACATATTCTGTCACTTTGATGGTTAAAAAGTGGGCTTTGCCAGAACAAACTATCTAGCTGTATAACGAAAATATCACTCTACTAATGAAATAGCATGGTCAATAAATAATTACACAACTCCATACAGACAAGTACTGTATATTTATATTCTAAGTAATAATATTCATGCATTTCTTTTTCGTGCCGGCTCGTTCGCGACCGACACATCACTGCAGCAGATTCAACTACTGTACTGAAGTATGATTTTCAAGTACTTGTAGTTTATTGAAGACGGCTATTTCCATCTTATGCTACTTTATACTTCTACTTTTCCGAGGGGAAACGTGCTCATCACTGCACTACATTTATGTGACAGTTAGCTGTATTGGGGTTTTGATAAGACGCAGGGTCATAAATTAGGCCTTTCCTCGGCTTCATACAGTCCTGGACCACGGGAATGCTTGTTAAAGTTTAGAAGTTCGCATCTAGGATATTCTAATAAAAATGTCGAGGTGTTCGATCGGCTTTTAAAACCCGTCGTGTTGTCGTGGATTAAGCTACACATCAGTAGCAACTTAGCAATGTATCGCAAAGTACTGACTACAAGCCTGAAACTAAGTGTTTCTTTACATTGAAATGAAGCTTCTCCACAACAGTGCCCGTGTTGCTCGGGCTACTGGACAAGGTGACGTCGCCTTCATCTATTTTCACTTTCACCTCCAAACTTGATATTAAATTCAACCCATTTGAGGCTCCATCTCCACCGGCCATGAAGTGCTTTGTCCAGGGCAGCGGACTCCGATCAGTCCACCTCGTGGTTCTCACTTTCTGCTAAGGTTTGAAGCGACACTAGCCTGGCAAAGAGGCCTCCTACGCCCTGGTTTACGGGTGAATCGGGTGCTCTGAAGCAGGCCTGCAGGAGAGTGGAATGGGTATGGCGCAAATGGCGGCAGTAACGTTGCCGGCCGCCTGACGACGGTGGACCTGACGCAGCAGCTGCGTGTACTGGCGCAGCCTGAATCCCAGCCCATCACCTGGAACATAACCCTCCTACCGAAAATGAGCGGTGTTCATTACGGGTGCACCACCGTCCTCCTCGCCTGCAACAGGCACCAAAGGTAGCGAGCCAGTTAGGAAACAGTGGACTCGATGTCCCGACAGGCTGCGCCTGTGAAATCACAGTAATTCGCCACGATGTACAAGCGCAACGTAAAACTACCAAACAAAGACTTGACTCACTAAATTGTTCATTATTTCAATGATGTCTTGTAAAACACATCAAATCCTGCTTAGAGACAGAAAGCATCTTTAAACACCAGTTTGTCCTGTATTGTAACAGTAAATGACAGACATCTCCATGTTGTCTACATGAAGTCCACAGGTCCTCAGAACTCTTCAGCGTGAGGCCACCTGTGCCTCCCTGCGTCCGTGGGAAGCTCAGTGTGGCAGCGAGGGGTCACAAAAGGCTGTGAGTTCAAGGCCCGGGTGATGCGTGCTGAACATCGTATATCAGTAGGCACCAGCCCTGCTCCTGGAGAGCTGCTGCCGTGCGTGTGTTCGGTATCTCCCCACATTAAAACCAGCTGCTTCCCCCCACCTCCTGTGCTCATTGGACACTAAACTAACAAAAGTTTTGTCGCTGGGTAGGTGGTTCAGCAAGATCATGACTTGCCCTTGGTGTATGAGGTTGTGAGTTTGAGCCCAGGGTGATAGAATTGAATCTGCCTTTACTTTGGCTCTATTGAACCAATATGACAATACTCTAATAATCATGAGTTTGCATGAGACCTTTGATGGTAAATCGTGGATCAACGTTTGATTGCCAGTTTGATTTGGGAATTCTGAAGGTTTATTCTGTTAACAGAATACATGTTGTGTGGTTGCTGGTGACTTGTATCAGTCACAGAGGCTGAATACGTAGTTCTCATAGAGACTGCACACAATCTACAATGATAGTCCACAATGTTCATTTGGCTTCTTTAATTCTGGATGTCTCATCTCATCTAATTTTCTACCGCTTGTTCCCATTAGGGGTCGCAGGTGACTGGAGCCTGTCCCAGTGGCTTTGGGCCTCAGGCGGGGTACACCCTGGACAGTGGCCAACTCGTCGCAGGGCTGACACAGAGACAGACAACCATTCACACTCGCATTCATCCACTAGGGGCAATTTTTAGAGTTATCAATTACCCTACACATGCATGTCTTTGAGAGGAAGCCGGGGAACCCGGAGAGAACCCAGGGAGGACACGCAGACTCCACCCAGAGAGATCGTGTGATGTTGGTCTGATCCGGGATCCAAACCCACCCATTCAAACCCGCCTCCTTATTGGGAGGCAGGAGCTCTAACCGCTCTGCCACCGTGAACCCCTAATTCTGTATGTGCCATGTTTAAATCAAATCAAAGCAGATTTCTTAAGAAAGATCTGAGAGTGTGAGAGGGACAGAACCAGCTGACTTATGTACAGGGACAACCTGCAATGATGGCTGCCTTACAGGACTATTCCAGCCCGTTTAAATGTTCACGTACAAATTGGAGTAATATGGAGGTTAATCCATAAACGCTGCCATGATGATCACAGACAGCATTTATAGCATTTTAATATACCCTGTCACACAGAAGAATGTAATTAAGACAACAGTTACTGGAGACTGATTACAAGCTGAAGAGATTGGCCTGATGAGTTTATTGAATCACTATCTGATCTAACCGGATGGAAATATTTCTTTGACTTCCCGTCGAGACTGTGAAAGGTATTCAGCTTTTTGTCCACCGCTGGCTCTGCTCAATATATACAGTCAACCCCTCCATGTCCCTCCATTTCTCTTTTATCTCAGCCACAGGCATTGAAAGCAGTGAATATGTGAAGACTTAGGAAGCCCTGCAGAAAACGGAGCCTCACAAAACGGGCTACCGCGAGAACCAATATGTGCTTTATCAATCAGCACAGTTCAAGTCATGCCCAAAAGCAGTCTGCACGCTTTCTAAACACATGGAACTCATGCAGCCTAATCACATGTGCCGTCACTGAAATACTGGCATTTATTTGGCACGAAAGAGCAACACAAGTTTGAAGCCTGTGCGACACGAATGGCGTTTTACTCGAGCACGCAGCCATGGCCGCCCGCTCCGAAAGGCTACCCGAGGCCACTCTTCCAGAAGAGTAGAAGGCCAGGTTTCCCCGAGCAGCGCCTGGAGCCAGCGTCCCTGCTCACGGTGCAGTGGCACGGCTCGTCCAGCAGGGGTCACTGGAGCTCTACGCAGGGATGGCCGTTGGATCGAGGCCGTCAGCAGGCCCGCGGAGACCGCCCTCACACGCCAGCAAGCAGCCTCTGTTTAACACACTGCATCCTTCTTACTAATTCCACTCAGCAGGCGGACTATCCAGGGAGCTGGCTGGGTCCTTTCCCCCAGGGGTTCCATTTGGTCCCGGTCTCAGCACAGTGCGTACGGACAGAGCTATAGGCCTAAATATGCTTTGTAGGTGTTTTGTAGGAGCCTAATTGGCCCAGCTGGTTCTGTGTCTGCACACAGTCCGCTCGGATTTATGTCTGTGCGAAGGGAAAAGGATTGATCATAAATAAGCCAACAAAAAATACAACAAAAAAAAAAAAAGAGGGAGAGGGAGAAAGAAAGGACTAGAGCAGAAGGCAAGTGGGTCGCAGGAACATGCTTAGCATTTCTTGTTGTAGTCTGCTGGTAAGGCATGACGTGTGAGCGGAGTGACAGGCACAGACTCCTGGAACGACAGAAATTACAATATGTAAAAAAAAAAAAAAAAAAGTTCCAATAAAATGTCAGCAACATTCCTAAAATTGGATTCAAAATAAATGAATATTATACGATTTTATAAAAAAATGAATTCATCTGAAATGTCCCCATTTCCCCCCCGCAGGCTTGAGCTGTAGTCCCACCGGTTTCTGTGTTTCAACACTCAGGTTAGTAGAGAGGAGAGAAGGATCTCGGGGCCCAGGCTCTGACCCCGGAGTCAGCGTCCTCGTGCATGAACCTGCTTCCGCCCTCGCGCTCCAGATCGCAGAGAGCGCGGCTTCGACACAGTGCGAGCATCTGGCACGTTCAGCCAATGGGAGGTCCATTAGTGAGATTGAAAACGGCGCGCATTAAGCCCCGTCTCTAATCTGATCACAGAAGTCAGATGGAAGCAAAACAAGGCCTACAAAGCGCCATGGATAGCATGGGGGGTCAAAGTAGGGGAAACACATTTTCAAATACCTGCTAGGTGACCTCTGCAGCCAGGGGTCACGCTGTCAAACAGCATCACCCTCTGACCTGAAGGTCGAGCCGCGTCCAGCCGCTGTCCCATGTAAACCACGCAAGTCAGAGTGCCCTCCGGCCCGTCGGGTTCATGATACCCGGCCGGAGTGTCTGGAACCGTCTTTTCTTGTGTTGTATTGCCTTGTATTGCTGCTGCTGCTGTTAGGGCGTGATCAAGCACGAACCCTTGTGTACTGCTGGGTGGTGACACAGGCTTCACGGCCTTTTAGGTAGAAATAAATAAGTTCCTTTTGACCCGAATTTGTCGGTGTTCGGTGGACGTCAGAGAGCCTTTGAATTCTGAGTAAAACACTATTCAAACCAAACACGGGGGTTTCCCCCCCCCCCCCCCACGTGATTTGGAATATTTGAGCTCCCCGTCACTCCTGAGCGATCATGCACCTGGTAATGACTGTAATATTAATTTGATCCATTTTGCCCACTAAATGGAATGAAGCCGCCTTGGTGAGGCTCCGTGCTCGCTCTCTGGTAGCTCTCCGAACGGTGGGCCGGAGCTCCTGCAGCAGTTTACCATATCGATTGACTATTTACTATTTCTCCCCTCCCTATTACACCTTGTTGAGCCCTGAACATCATTTCGTTTCTAGAATTCAACAATTATGTGCTCGTGTTGCTCGTTTTGCCTTGTCATAGTTGTTCTGTGTTGCTATCGGGCCTTCCTCATTATTGATTGAAGCGTTGTTAGATGACCTCCGTGCCGTAGTAAGGGTCTATATGGGCTGAAACCCTCTGCCTTTGGGGAACGGAGCCCAGGTTGTCAGGGTAACAGATCATTCACAGGTGAAATAAAGTGAAAAAAAAGTAGTCATTGTGTCGTTGTAGTTTGATTAAAATGGATAATTTACACGTTATTATAGGTTAGCAGGTTCTATATTTCTCAACCGTTTCCAAATAATAATTTAGGCTTGCTTGACTTTTTACATTATGGACGTAAACAAGGTTTTTCCTGCATCGCTTGTTGTCTAGTTAACAACTTGTGTCGCGGTGGTACTACACGGCGCCTCTGAATGTTCTTTTGTGAGTCTCATTAAACTGTGCGCCGTACTGCGCTGTCAGGGTTTTATCCCACTGACATTGTTCCAGTGTTCTGCGAGGAAAAGAGGACCTTGTCCATAATTCACATGTCGTCCCTGTGCGTCCAGCTCCGACATGCTGGTGTTTCATAAGGACCCGTAATTATTAAAGAATACCCACTGTTGCGGATGCCACTGTCATACTAGCAATTATAACAATAGTTTTCCCTTTTTTAGTCAGACGGAGAGCAGAGACAGGGTGACTAACAGGCTGCAGCCATTATTCTGAAGTGTGGCTGTGCTCTTTCACTCCGAGCTGCTCATTAACTCATATTCACAGAGCACTAATTGCTGTTGTATGGGTGTTTGTTTGCAGTGTGGGCCACATGAGTGCTTGGACATGTTTTTCAAACTTGGTGCCCCCCCCCCAAACACACACACACACACACCACCACAACACATGGTAGCGCTCGGATCACGAATCAGGAGGTGACGCGTTTGTGGCCCGGGGGCTGATGCCAGATCTGCTTGCGTGGACGTGCGGCTCGCCGCCTCCTGGACTGGAACACTGAAAGGCCTGCACGTGCCCCACCAGATATAATCCTCTAACCTGTTTGATCCCCTCCGTGCTAAACCCACGCCAGTGGTACCATGGTTTAGGACATCTTCTGGGTTTAAAATCCCATTTAGTCGTCCCTTTCTCACGTCATCGGTGTTTCAAATGTATTGTCACCAGTTTTTTATTATTAAAAGGAAGAAAGCAGCAGGAGAACGGGAGACCAGCGATGGCACGCCGTAGGCAGGCAGCGTGTTGGCGGGCCCCGCCGCTGCAGCGTCTGAACAGACCACGGTGATAGCTGAGGTGTGGGACCACCTGCCCACACTTTGAGCAAATATGGTTAGAAAAGAAGCCATTTCGTTGGCTGCGTTGAAACAAGTTCTCCGTCTACGCCGGAACAGCATTCCCCCGGACGAATGCAGCAAACGGCACGAAAATCTGAAATACACATTTCTCCCATTTGGTGATTTTTGTCTCCACGGCGAACACAGGACAAGGTGCTTCACAGAGCGGCATGTAGCTGTAGCAGACAAAAGAAACCCAACAAACAAACGTGCAATTGGCTTCCAGCTGGACTTCACCTCTAGAGGCTGAAGTGAAGAGACGGGACGCAGATTTGAAATATTATTTCTTATGTGGTTTAGGTAGAAGGAAAGCCTTTGCCTGTAAGCCTTCTGACCTTTGACAGTACTGCCGAGCGGGGCTGTACCAAACCTCCATTACCAAATGAGCAAAACCGGCAACTGCCCCAGGGCCCGCAGAGCCTCAGGGGCCTGGAAGTCGCCAGGTTCGCTGTGTGGCAAATAAATAAATACTGCATTCACCACAAAATCACAATATGACCTGGAGTGAATGTTAGCGGCGCTCGGGGCCTTAAAGCAACAGCTGTGCATTTGCTCGGAGACCCTTCCTCGGGCCCCCGCTGGCTGACAAGCACACGTGTTAGCATTCGCAAACATCAGTTCCAAGCAATTTATTTATTTTTCTTTCTTCCCGTATTATTACCAACTTACTATTGATGGCTGTGTTTTATTGCTGCTTGTTCTTTTATAGTTTGCCTTTATTTGATAGTGCAGTGGAAGGTAGACAGGAAAGGGGGAGAGCGGGGGGATGAGATGCAGCAAAGCGCCGCAGGCTGGGCTCGAACCCTGGTGCTGCCGCGCCCTCTTTTGTTATTTTCTATCATTGTTATTAGAATTATTACGACTCTACTTGACTGGGACACTGCGACACACTGGTCTGGTGTTGTGATGGCGGGAGCGGTACCGGTATCTGCGCTGGGTTTGGCAAACCGAACATAAGCCCGCTGCTGAGCCATAGCAGAAAGCGTTTCTACATGATATGATAGACTCAATAAAG
This sequence comes from Coreoperca whiteheadi, assembly GCA_011952105.1. Lineage (NCBI taxonomy): Eukaryota > Metazoa > Chordata > Actinopteri > Centrarchiformes > Sinipercidae > Coreoperca > Coreoperca whiteheadi. Next base: position 989,072 of record WNGW01000012.1, on the reverse strand, counting down.
GACAAAGTATAAATTCACAAGCTATAAACAGCACTAAAGATAGATAAAGACATTTAATATGGTCTGTAGTGATATTTATACATCCTTATGGGAATATCGGTGAAAGGATAAAGTGAGTGAAAGTGGTGCGCAGGGCCTGAATGTTTCTGCAGCAACATAATACAACATCATCTGACAAGGCGTTGCCTTGACCAGTTAGATGCGTGCACATTCCTGGTAGACGGTTTTGTAACATGAATGGCATAATTGTCTAGCTGGTGACTGGCACTGTGAGAACTGTCCACAGTTTAAAATCCGGTCATCGGCTGCATTCCATTTGGGCGAGCAAGTTTCACGGTCTCCGAATGGATGCTATTAGTTACACCTGTGCTTCTCCCGCCATAACAAGTCTCCTGTGAAATTGTATAAAATACAGTGTCCGTGAACGTTTTACTGAGACGTCCAGCATCTCCATTTGGTCGTTGTGTTAAATATAAACGTAAATCTGGCGGCATTTTGTTTCCTCCAAAATGTATTTGCTGCAGCAGATTAGTTTCACATATCGTAGGCTGAATGTAATGCAACTGCAGGGGGGCACAAGCCAGTGTCTTCATGTGCCAGTCCCAAGTCTGGATAAATGCAGAGGGTTGTGTCAGGAAGGGCATCCGACGTAAAACACATGCCAAACTAAAAATGCGAATCATGACAATGACTTCCATACCGGATCGGTCGGGGCCCGGGTTAACAACGACCGCCACCGGTGCTGTTGACCTACAGGGTACCGGTGGAAATTGGACTACTGTTGGTCGAAGACGAAGAAGGAGAGGAGGAAGGTGTGTTCGTAGGCAGAGAGAGAAGAGGAAAGCTAAGAATGTAGGACTGGCAGTTGGGACTTTGAACATTGGGACTATGACAGGGAAGGCTAGAGAGTTGATTGACATGATGCAGAGAAGGAAGGTGGACATACTGTGTGTCCAGGAGACCAGGTGGAAAGGTAGCAAGGCTAGAAGCTTAGGAGTTGGGTTCAAGTTGTTCTACCATGGGTCAGATAGGAAGAGAAACGGAGTAGGAGTTATCCTGAAAGAGGAGTTTGTGAGGAATGTTCTTGAGGTGAAAAGAGTGTCAGACAGGTTGATGAGCCTGAAGCTGGAAATTGAAGGGGTGATGTTCAATGTTGTGAGTGGTTATGCCCCACAGGTAGGATGTGAGTTAGAAGAGAAGGAGAAATTCTGGAGTGAGTTAGATGAAGTGATGCAGAGCATCCCCAGAGGTGAGAGTGGTGATTGGTGCAGATTTCAACGGGCATGTAGGTGAAGGGAACAGAGGTGATGAGAATGTGATGGGCAGGTTTGGTCTTCAGGACAGGAACGCAGAAGGACAGATGGTGGTAGACTTTGCAAAGAGGATGGAAATGGCTGTAGTGAACACTTTCTTCCAGAAGAGGCAGGAACATAGGGTGACCTATAAGAGCGGAGGGAGAAGCACTCAGGTGGACTACATCTTGTGTAGACGTTGTAATCTGAAAGAGACCAGTGACTGTAAAGTAGTGGTAGGGGAGAGTGTAGCCAGACAACACAGGATGCTAGTGTGTAAAATGACTCTGGTGGTGAGGAAGATGAAGAGGACAAAGGCAGAGCAGAGGACGAAGTGGTGGAAGTTGAAAAAGGAAGAATGTCGTTTAGTTTTCAGGGAGGAGCTGAGACAGACTCTGGGAGGTCAGGAAGTGCTCCCAGATGACTGGACCACTACAGCTAATGTGATCAGGGAGACAGGTAGGAGGGTACTCGGTGTGTCATCTGGAAAGAGGAAAGTGGACAAAGAGACTTGGTGGTGGAACCAGGAAGTTCAGGAGTGTATACAGAGAAAGAGGTTAGCAAAGAAGAAGTGGGACACTGAGAGGACTGAAGAGAGTAGACAGGAATACAGGGAGATGCAGCGTAAGGTGAAGGTAGAGGTGGCAAAGGCCAAACAAAGAGCATATGAGGACTTGTATGCTAGGTTGGACACTAAAGAGGGAGAGGTGGATTTGTACAGGTTGGCCAGGCACAGAGATAGAGATGGGAAGGATGTGCAGCAGGTTAGGGTGATTAAAGATAAGGATGGAAATGTATTGACAGGTGCCAGGAGTGTGATGGGAAGATGGAAGGAGTACTTTGAAGAGTTGATGAATGAGGAAAATGAAAGGGAACGAAGAGTAGACGAGGTGACTGGGGTGGAGCAGGAAGTAGCAAAGATTAGCAAGAGTGAAGTGAGGAGGATGTTGAAGAGGATGAAGAGTGGAAAGGCAGTTGGTCCTGATGACATACCTGTGGAGGTATGGAAGTGTCTAGGAGAGGTGGCAGTAGAGTTTCTGACTAGTTTGTTTAACCAGATCTTGGAGAGTGAGAGGATGCCCGAGGAATGGAGGAGAAGTGTACTGGTGCCAATTTTCAAGAACAAGGGAGATGTGCAGAGCTGTGGCAACTACAGAGGAATAAAGCTGATGAGCCATACAATGAAGTTGTGGGAGAGAGTAGTGGAAGCTAGGCTAAGGGCAGAGGTATGGAGAAGTACAGAGAAGGTCACAGGGAGTTGCATTGTGTCTTTGTAGATTTAGAGAAAGCGTATGACAGGGTGCCGAGAGAGGAGCTGTGGTATTGCATGAGGAAGTCTGGAGTGTCAGAGAAGTATGTTAGAATGGTGCAGGACATGTATGAGAGCTGTAAGACCGTGGTGAGGTGTGCTGTAGGAGCGACAGAGGAGTTCAAGGTGGAGGTGGGTCTGCATCAAGGATCGGCTCTGAGCCCCTTCTTGTTTGCTCTGGTGATGGACAGGCTGACGGATGAGGTTAGACAGGAATCTCCATGGAGAATACATGTGTGTCAATGAGAGGGACCCAGGTGGAACGGTGAGGTTACAGGGAGCAGAGGTGAAGAAGGTGCAGGACTTTAAGTACTTAGGGTCAACGGTCCAGAGCAATGGAGACTGTGGAAAAGAGGTGAAGAGGCGAGTGCAAGCAGGTTGGAACGGGTGGAGAAAAGTGTCAGGTGTGTTGTGTGATAAAAGAGTATCAGCAAGAATGAAAGGAAAGGTGTTCAAGACGGTGGTGAGACCAGCGATGCTGTACAGCTTAGAGACAGTGGCACTGAAGAAGAGACAAGAGGCAGAGCTGGAGGTGGCAGAGCTTAAGATGTTGAGGTTCTCTTTGGGAGTGACGAGGATGGACAGGATCAGGAACGAGTACATCAGAGGGACAGCTCATGTTAGATGTTTCGGAGATAAAGCCAGAGAGGCCAGATTGAGGTGGTTTGGACACGTTCAAAGGAGAGACTTTGAATATATTGGTAGAAGGATGCTGAGGTTGGAGCTGCCAGGCAGGAGGTCTAGAGGAAGACCAAAGAGGAGATTTATGGATGTAGTGAGAGAGGACATGAAGTTAATTGGTGTGAGTGAAGAGGATGCAGAGGACAGGGTTAGATGGAGGCGCATGATTCGCTGTGGCGACCCCTGAAAGGGAACAGCCGAAAGGAAAAGAAGAAGATCGTAGGCTGAATGTAATGTCTCGCAGACCGGGCTGAATCCTTCTGTTTTCATTTGTATGCACACGCATCATATTTGTGGACCTGTTTAAGCCGACGCGTTTCGGTGTAGAGCGTTTCGGTGTAGTCAGTGTATTCGTTGCATTTAAAATCTTGGAACTCCTCATCCTATCTCTAGCCAACAAACCGCCCACCGCCCTGTAGAGCTTGCCTCGGTATTCTAGCCCTATTCTACACCTGGACAAGGGTGCACGACATGTGGAACAAATGGTCTTCCTCATATGTACGTCGCTTTGGATAAAAGCGTCTGCTAGATGACTCAATGTAAATGTAAATGAAAACATACATTTCCATATCTCACCCAATGAAAAGTACTGACCCTGCTTTTATGAGACATTTCTATGTATTTCTGTTGTGTCGCATATCAAGAAAATTGCTGACACGTGTTTATTTAAGGAGTGTATCCTTAACCCCTTAACATCCAGGGCCTCCTATTTATTAATTTTATAAAGTATCTTTAAGGCTGTCATAAGCTTATTCAACAGAACTGTTTTAGCCACCAATGAAATGGTTTGTTTTTCGAGCATCGGATTCTGCCATACTAACTGATATGACATTCAATTACTGAATGTTTATTTGTGTGTTTATTACAAAATCCCGTGTCCCGACTCCTCGCCTCGTGTACACACAGCAGTTACATGTTGGCATTTTTAAGCAAAATTAACAGCAACAAAATAAAGGCTCATTTTCCAGCTAAATCCCGATTCAAAGGGTTAATAGAAACAGCGGGCACACTAACCAGTTCAGCCAGTTTGGGGCATTTGTGGTGCAGTCATGGGTTCACCTGGCACAACATAAATGTGTCACATGGCCCTCTTCAGTTTAACACATTTTCATCCAAATGACCAAGTGATTTGTGTTCTCATAACAAATACATTTCTGTGTCCCATTAAGTGGGGATATCTAGCATACATAACACAAGGTTATTAAGTTGTTAAATGTACATTTTAAAGCTTTTTCAACACAAACAGAATGATGTGACTAAAAGGATTCAATCAATCACTATGCTCCGAGGTTGATGTGAATTAAAGCCATTATATCTTCTCCAAATGTACTTACTAAAAGCATAAATCTCTCTACCACCTGGTAGTTGTAGTTGCCTGAATCTAATGTCTGGGCCACAGGTGGCGGCTCAGGTCAGAGGCATGGATGATTTTTGGGTTTTGGAAGGCCCTGAAAAACCACGCCATGTCCTGTTGATAGGCATGTCAGATCACAGAGCGAGTCACTTTGGAAGGAAATGTCAAAAGGACCTGTTTTGTCTTTTGGTTTGGGCGACTTGTTGTCTTCTTTAGACCAGCTGGGTAGGTGGCTACGTAGCCCAAAGCTCGTTGGAACGTCATGCCATCAAGCAAAAGTGATTTCATTTAGTAACAGTATTCACGCGGTTGATCACGGCAGACTAGTGTCTGAGTCGTGTTGGTTCGTGTTTCTCACGCCCTGAGAAAATCAGCCCGACTGGGGTTGACCTGCACCCGCCTGGAAGGGTTTTAAACCAATTCAGAAATTAGGATTTTAACACACATCAGCTGGGGTTGGCGCCAGTCCCTCGCGAGCCGAAGGATATTGCTAACGGATGGATGGATGGATGGAGATTAAAAAAACCCAATTGTTTCACCTGTAGGGTGTGCGCGCATATGCTGCTCCTGCGGTTACTAAGTGTAATCCATACTTTTCTCATTGCTCTCTATTCTAAATTCTATTGAACAGGCTGAAAAAGCCACGTTGCTCAATTCCATGGCTTGGCTTAAACCATTTGTTCATATTCACTTTTTCTTTGCTCTCTGAATATTATTTACTGCTGCCTTTCCCCACAGCAACACGTCGGGTTTGATCTAGTCTCGAATGCATTCGATGCACCATAATTATTCGACAATCCCGGCGCAGCGATCCACGTGCCAGATCCTGACTTTCAGTAAAAAAACAAACCAAAGTGCTGCTGTTCCACATGTGAGCCCTGCTGCACCCGCTGAAGCCGTTTGCGTGTGTGGATGGTGTAGTAAGTGATCATTTGTTCATTAGAAGAACAACAAGCCAGACGGGGGCTGTTTATTTCTGCCTGCCAGCGTTGAACCACTGTTAATTAACATCATGTTGACTCATTAACAAGAGGAGAGGCGATGTCTTAGCTCCCCACTTCCAGCGACGCTCCCATCAGGGAAATGAGTTCAACCCACACTGTTAGAAAAGTGTTGTTACAACAGGCTGGGTAGTGAAAGTGGTGTCATAAGCAGCCTTAATGGAATTCATATTATAGCAACTGTAACTTTTATTGTTACCAAAACAGTTCATTAACCATAACCACAACCTTTCCCTAATTTAAACATCCCATAACTTCCATGTGCAGATATTGTAGAAAGGGCTCATTTTACAAATGTTGCCGTTCACCATAATCCAGGACGCACAACGGTCCCACATAATAGAACCCCAGAATGTCGCCATTTGACGTTTCTGCAAACTGTATGCGGACGGACTGCGAGCTAGTTGCTAGTTTCTTCTCGTGGTGTCAAAGCGCCGCCCGTTTCTCGCAGCCACCTGTTGGCTTGCTGATGGCGTCCCTAATAAATAGGGTACATGTATTACGCACAATCTAAGTTGTACTTCGCCTGCAGACTCCATTTGGTTTTGACGCTAAACAGACTCCTCATCACTTATCCCAGGGTTTGGCCCAGCCTAAAGAGAAGCCATTCTTCATGAGCACTAAGCCTCTGCCTGAGGAAACTTGAAGACATCACTTAAAGGTGGCAAAATGACAATCTGACAGATGCCCTGTTTAGACTGCCGGCCTGCGTGCGCTGATACACATGCATTTCCTTAACAGAAGATACGGTTACTAATGGACCTCTGTCAGGTAACTGCTTTAGCAAAGACCAAGGAGATAGTTACCATGGAAACAGGCATAAATTAAACCCCTTAAACGAGCAGGGGGGGGATGTCCTTGTCCTTTATGCTCTACTCGTTTCCCCTCTAAAAGGTGCACAATTTATGACGGTCTAACAGAGGAAGTAACTTTTCAAGTAACATTTGACGTTTTGGGCTTGGATAGTGTATAAAGATGCCGAGACTGACAAATTGAGACAACAGCCAGTGCCGACGCCGAGGAAGGCCTCAAACATGGCACAGCCCTCTGCCATTTTTCATCTCGACAAACACTGTGAGCGCTCAAGAGCCCTTGAGAAAGTGCAACAGATAAAATAGGAAGTCTGGAGAACAGTGTAAATAGCGCTCATTATCAAGTCCGTGCTCTCTGCCAAAAGGGCAAACAGTGTTTTGTGCGAGAGAAGAGAACATTGTTTACATGAGAGCTGCCGTCTCCCTGTAGAGAGCAGGCTGCGCAGGCCTCAGTGTGTCAGCGTGGGGGGAAATCTCAATATACATCTGCTCCTTAAACAAAGTTAAACGGCTAACGCTTGGACTCAGTGCGTGATCGTAACGGGGTGTCATTTCAGAAACTGTCTGTGCGGTTCTTGTTCTTCTCCTGAATCCCAAAAATAAATAAAACTCCAGCAATTTCCCCGCTCCTCTAACAGACTGATTCTTTGCCATTCAAAAGTGTGTCAAGTCAAGAACAGACTTTTCATTCCCGAATAACAGCTAAATAAAGGCAAATTGTGTTTCCGTCGCCTTTTATGAATATTTTGTTCCCTCCCCCCTCAATAAAGCTGTTTTCACTCGAAGCCTTTTAGAAGAGTTTGCCAAAAAGCTACTTTCGCACCAGTCCATTGTTACTTCTGACTAACACTTAGGCAACACACACACACACACGTTAGACATTCCTACAGTGTTTTCACAGTCAAGCTTGGAGCGAAGTACAAGCTCTCCGAATGTTTTTAATAATTTCTTCTTGCCGTTTTCCGCTTCCGCTTCCTTTCCACAGCACTGCACACAGCAGGCAGCACCTTCACGCAGTAACGGCATTCAGCGACAGACCACAGTGCACGCTGTCGGCCAGCTCGGCGAGGCCTGTCACTTTACGGGGGCCGTGGTCGTTCCGAACACACATGTAGATCGACAGGATCCTGTCTTATAAACCGTGCTGATGGGCACCCATGCCAATGCTGGGTAAAACTGAAACGGTTGGTAATAAATACTGTGCTCCGTTGTGCAGCAGTGCTGGACTTTGCTGTCTAGTAGAGCATTTCTACAGCCGCGGTGGAGGTGCGCGAGTTCTGGCTGCATTTTGCGTTCAAACGTACAAACGTTACCATTAAATTCAAGGACACCCATTCAATAGGAAAGACTTCCGTGATCGCTGGAGCGCCTCTCCTGGTGCGAACCGACATATATCCCCATGGCGAGGATGTAGTTCGGTGCATGTGCATCACAAACAGACTCTCCCTTTGACACGATTAACTACGTGCTAACGCTCATAACCTATTTTCCATTCAGTTTAGTCACTTAACAAGGCTATCTCGCCGGGCATCCGCGGCCCCGTGTCCTCCACGTTGCCATCGGTGTCTCTTTCTGTTGCTGCCGTCTGCATCTCGCTTTCAACGAAGTCTTGGAAGTGGTTCGCCTCGAGTCGTTCTTTGCCCCCTGGCTTACTCATTTAAAAAGACTTGAATTAGGGGAGCGCTTACCTTACACTGGCGCTGAAGGAGCCCTGATACTGTTAGAATCATGTTCCATGTAAACGTCATATCCTGATTATAATATGACCAAAACTAGGACGCTAGTGTGCATGGAAACATGCTCTCTGTTAGCCTTCAAATCATGACTTTAATTGGCTTTGTGCTGATGCTAGTCTTATTTATATACTTCTACATATTGCAGAAGATAGAGCTGTTTCACTCCGAGTGCGGACAGTGTGGGACTGCCTCACCTTTTTCTGTTTGAATAATTAACTACTCCGCAAAGATTCCTGCGGATACCACGATAACAGACGGCACGTTGGTTTCACAGCGGCAGTGAAACACGATGACATTTTCACAGCAGGCCCTGGCTGGCTCCTCGGCTTTGTGCGGCCGCTTCGACTGGTCCCAGATCGTGAATGCGCTTTGCCCTCAGCAACCGTGACGTCCGCTCCTGAGGAGGAGAAAGCAGCCTTGACCAGCCGCCCTCAGCCTTTCACACGGACGCGTTGCTGGGATCCCTAACCGAAGCAAGACACGGCATCTATTCAGCCGCGAGCCGGGCTTTTGATTTGGTTCATGGGGATCACTTCTAACCGCAGACAAGCATTAACACTGAGTGGGTCATCATCTTTGACTTGATCAACCAATGATAGGGGAGCAGCGGCGCTCGGGCTTTAAAATGAGCTGAAGTAAAAAGGGTCTCTGTGCCACCAGCGCCGGGCTGAATCAAAATGTTGTCTTTTATTCCAAACCCATTAGCAACCTCCCGACACATGCTATAATAAAAATACACATTTATTTTGGTCAAAATGGGATGAAAACAGCACTTCAAAGCTCTTGGAGATTGAAGTAGCAATTTGGATGTTTCATTTTTTTTTCCTCTTTCATTGCATCGCTGCGGTTTTGGTCATGAGGAGACCTATTCACAAAGCCCGGGACTGTCCATTCAGAAAGAGGATTCTTTAATGAAGAGATATCATTTCTTCCATTAATGTACAGACGCGTGTGGGCGCGCTCCTACAGTATGTATGTGTTTAGGATTCAGACAGGTGCCCGTCAAAAGAGACTGAAAGTAGGCTAATGGAGGTTTAGGCTGCAAGCCTCTCATTATGAACTAAAAAAATAAAACCCCATCAACAACAAAAAGAAAACAATTTTCTTTCTACTGATAGTTCCCACGTGAGGCTGCTCACAACAAATCCGTGGATTATCTTCAGTCACCGGGTCAAAATCTCTGGAAAGAGACGTTGCCGTTGCGCTTTTCCAAATGTATTTATTTGGCGCTCTGAGCACCACGAGCCGAGTGCCATATGGACCCATTAAACTCAAAGAAATGCAGACGTCTCTACGGCCGATACCTCCAAAACTGGGCAACTCACACGGAAACAATCTAAATGGATAAACAGCACTACAGGTGTTTTGGATATTTGGTTGAGCTCTCCCTTTAAAGGGTTTCAAGCCACCTCAAAGGGGAGGCAGAAGAAAGCGATGTTGCTTTGCCTTTTGGTCCCAGTGTCTTATCCACCTAGAGACACTGCTCCGTGCTCTCACATGTTTAATGTGTTTTGAATTTAGCTTAAAAGCTGTTCTAGAAGCCTGGAGTCAGGTCTGTAAGTACTGCCTCTTTTCATTTTTTACTGTGTTTTCACGGACTTTACCTTGCTGATGATCAGTTGTTCCTTTACTGTAACGCCAACGCTTGATGAAAGCACTGTATACTGTGCAGTGTACAACTCTGGTTAGAACATGACAATTGCCCAAAACCGGAGCTGGAGGGTATACAGCAGCTGCATGCATGCGTGCGCTTCCTTGTAGTCCCGGGCGCGGGTAGCGCGCACCTTTGAGTGCTGGTGTACAACAGCCATTTTAACAGCATCAGGGTGATGTTAGCGTATGTAGCTTCAAGTCCCACTGGGTCTAATTCAACACTTGTTTGTGGCACCGTGGCACCTAGAGACCAGCAGTCTGATGTCTGACATGCTGTTGCCCATGGCTGCTTTCCAGCTCAGCATCAGTCGGGGATCAGCGGCCGTACAAAACAGGCCCACGCGACCTGAAAGTTTAATGCCGACACGAAGGCGACCAGGATCCTGCTCATCCCCCATGCTGACGTGCTGTGGGACTTCCTCCACGTCGGTAACAGTAATCAGCATGCCGGACCTGTGTGGTGCAAGACATGATGGTGTATGTGG
>WNGW01000012.1:934126-967636 GCA_011952105.1 Coreoperca whiteheadi | reverse complement strand
TTTTTTTTCCTCAAGTGAATGCGATACGCTTCCGTCAAATGACGTCACGATGCAAACTTTTTTTCCCCTCTTTCCCCCTGTACCACAGGAATTCCCTTCGCACACTGTGTGGGGCGTGGACAAGCCTTTGAAACAATATTAGACCCTTATTTAATCAAACAAGTAACTGAACGAAGAAAATGAGAAGATGTCATGTTTTGTTTTTTGGTTTTTTTTGGGGGGGGGGGGGGGGGGGTCTGGGCTGAGGTGGCAGACTCCGGTCTTCCCAGTATTTCCAAAAAGCTGGCACTGGCCCACGCGATTATGTAAGTACACTATTATGGGACATGTTGTCTGTAAAATTGGAGCGTAAATATGCGTCAATGCATGAATATTTGTTTGGATCAGTCCTGGCGCTGCACGGGATCAGTGGGTGTACGGACTGGACGGCTGGAGGAAGAACAACACGCTATCGTTTCAAATCATCACACGACATTTCTTTTTTTTTTTTTTGGGGAGGAGAGGAAACCCGCTCCCTTTGGGTGCCCTTTGTGGCAGAAAACAAAGCCTGCAAGCACCAAAACATACAGATTAACAGGCTGCAAATCTGCATGTGGGTGGGTGGCGCTGGAGCGTTCCCTCTCCTCTGGTCTTCAACATCTCAATCACGTCTCCCGGGCCCCGCCCCATTGTATTAGCCCCCAGAAAGTGATGGAAATCCTTTCACTGGCTGCCTGACCTCTAGTAATCCTGTTTCACAGACCAGCTCCCTGCTGAAGCCAACACAATGGCAGGCGCTCAGCCTCCTCCCAGTCGATATTCCAACAGACTTGATCGAGCAAATTATCTCAGAATTACGAGATCATTTGTCATAAAAAAAAAAATGTTGTTCTGTTTTTCGGAATTAATGAGATCCCTCAAAATCCTGCCAGGAGCTCTATTTTAGCTGGATTGCATGGCAGTAAACAATGTCCCGCCTTTAAAGTTTAATCTGGTTTTATTTTACTTTGGGTTTAAGACATTGGGAAATACTGCTGTCTTTAAGTAATATAAACGGCATGGTTCTCAGTGTGTCAACTTGGCGCAGACGCCTCAAGACTCTGCGCCTGTTCAGACGAAAAGGACATTCGGATCTGCTTGACAGTGCTGTGTTTCTCCAGGATGAGTTATAAGGCGACGCATCTGAAATGCATTCAGGCTGGCTACGTGGTGACACAAGAGACAATCAGGCAGTTGTTGAAAATACTGGATCCCCATGGAGTGCAGCTGTTCTCTAAGTCTGAGCGACTTAGGAACCGTCTGGTGGCTGTTCCATTCCTCGGTAACACCGCATCAATAAAGTATCCAGCGATGACCTCGGGATCGCTACTTGTAGAGGGTGCGTGTAGCCATATCAGCATTCGTGAGAACCCGTCGATTGCGCCGTTGGTGCAGATTCCACATGCTTTGAGTTTATCGTATGAATCAACGTGCCATAAAAAGTTCGGGCCTGGATTATGATACAAACGGCGCCGAAGACGATTCCGGCGCCTCGGATGCACTCCATGAAAAATGATCTCGTAACTCTGAGAGAATGAACTCGCTAATTCAGAAAAACAGAGAAGATTTTTTTTTTTCCTCAAGTGAATGCGATACGCTTCCGTCAAATGACGTCACGATGCAAACTTTTTTTCCCCTCTTTCCCCCTGTACCACAGGAATTCCCTTCGCACACTGTGTGGGGCGTGGACAAGCCTTTGAAACAATATTAGACCCTTATTTAATCAAACAAGTAACTGAACGAAGAAAATGAGAAGATGTCATGTTTTGTTTTTTGGTTTTTTTTGGGGGGGGGGGGGGGGGGGTCTGGGCTGAGGTGGCAGACTCCGGTCTTCCCAGTATTTCCAAAAAGCTGGCACTGGCCCACGCGATTATGTAAGTACACTATTATGGGACATGTTGTCTGTAAAATTGGAGCGTAAATATGCGTCAATGCATGAATATTTGTTTGGATCAGTCCTGGCGCTGCACGGGATCAGTGGGTGTACGGACTGGACGGCTGGAGGAAGAACAACACGCTATCGTTTCAAATCATCACACGACATTTCTTTTTTTTTTTTTTGGGGAGGAGAGGAAACCCGCTCCCTTTGGGTGCCCTTTGTGGCAGAAAACAAAGCCTGCAAGCACCAAAACATACAGATTAACAGGCTGCAAATCTGCATGTGGGTGGGTGGCGCTGGAGCGTTCCCTCTCCTCTGGTCTTCAACATCTCAATCACGTCTCCCGGGCCCCGCCCCATTGTATTAGCCCCCAGAAAGTGATGGAAATCCTTTCACTGGCTGCCTGACCTCTAGTAATCCTGTTTCACAGACCAGCTCCCTGCTGAAGCCAACACAATGGCAGGCGCTCAGCCTCCTCCCAGTCGATATTCCAACAGACTTGATCGAGCAAATTAGTATCCTTTGGTAAGGGCATGACCAAAGACCTTTTCAGCACCCTACCAGAATCAATAAAGACCAGTGAACAGCATGTCTCTTTCTCCTTTGTCCTTTTACTTCGCTTCCTTGCCACTGTGTGTGACTTCTGTCCAGGGTTCAAGCTCCTGCGTGTGTTTCCTACAAACTGCCTCCACCGCCGGGTGGAGATCAAAGGTTAAAACGGCGGGCCGGTCGGTGTGTAATCCAGATTTCACCCTCGCGTGTAGAGAAAGGCTTGTTACGTGACGTTAGGGCTGAGGCTGGCGAGGGGGCCACAGCGAGGCGAAAGAAGAAAACGGGAAATCCAAAGTGAAATTAGAGACGCTTTGAGGACCAGGTAACTGCAAATGACACTTTTTTTTTTTTTATTTCAAGGGGTCCGGTGGCCTTTTTTCTTTTTGTCAGCAACCCGGTGAAAAGCAGAGATCCTGCAGTGAGCTGAATGTAGTATTGTGCATGTCTAATTCTTCTGTGCCACAGAGCTCCATTGTTGTCCAAAAACCATTACACACATTTTAATCATTTGAAACACTCAAATACTATACTTGCCCATTTCAGTCATTAAAATGTCCCTGAGCTTTAAGTTCTAAATGTCCAGCATATAACTATACTGCATCTTTGTCTGTATACACAGGCACATAGATGCGCTCATGTTTGGACTGTATGTACTGTATGCGTGTGTCCATGTGGAACTTTATGATTTGTATACTTACAGTACAATGCAAAGCCTATAGAGTTCGCCAGAACCATCAGTTATCAGGAATGAAGTGTGCCTCTAGTCTGGAATCTCTTTGCAGCCATCTTCTCCCTCTCTTTAAAGCGTACTTTAAATGCTGCGTGAAGCTTTCACTCTGAGGGTTTATAACATTATAGAACATTATCACTCAAATCAAAATTGCAGCCAAAGACAAAATATTCATTCCCGGCTTTTTGAGGGCTCACCCCATACGGGGGCCCTGGTACTAGTATAGTTCCGCTAAACCCACCATATTCCCCTAACAAATTAATATATATGTTCTTATGTGTAATATAAGAACATATATTTTACATATATGTGCTATTTATATGTGATCGAAATATATATGTGCTATTTGAGCGAAAAACAGTGAGCAAAACAGTCCCCATTTACTCTGTGTTTTATTTCGTGTTAGCATTTGCCATAAGTGCCATAAGCATTTACAGTCGCTGCTGTCGTTTTCACCGACAGAGACGAGGCTCGGCGGCCGCACGCTGCGTGAACGTGTCAGTCGGAGACAAAGCAAAGAATCGCATCGCTTGCCGTAACAACAACCGCAACAAAAAAAGGTTCTCAGCACCGAGAACGCGGGCGGATAAAAAATGCTGACGGTCGCACTTTTCTCTGCAGCCTGAAACAACAAAGAGGACCAACTAGTTCCTGCTCTCCTGTTTTAATGTGGCTGGATTGAAGTCTGCAGCGCACAGACTGGCGAGGCAGCACCCTCCTCTCCTCTGTCGGCCTAATCCACTTTCACCCAACTTTTTATGGATAAAATCTAACCCTGCGTAAATTAACTGTGCCTGATGTAAATGTTTTCAAAAGGTTTTAATACATTCTGCTTATCACTGCTTTTCCTTGGCGTAGATGCAGCTCCCTGCCATTTTAAGTAGCATTAATTGCGTCGAGCCTATGTAACCAACACATCATCACCAAGCTATAATTGTACATTTCTAAGTGCGTGCATAATTTTACTGTGCGTGGTAAATAGCACTCTGTCACGGAAGCCACAGCTGTTGTTGCAAAAATGTTTGAGTGTTAATTAACACTCTGAACCATCCACCGTGCAGCGATGAGCATGTGCAGAGACAAGGCCTTCTGCATTATATCGAAGACGGTGAGGCGGCACAATGCAGCACGGAGCAAAACGTGTTTGTGGCGGTGCTTCGGCACAAAGCTCGTCGTTCTCGGGATGAAGATAGTAGGAAAAGAGGGACAGGTGTCGTAGTAGCAACTGGTATTTGTGAGGTTAAGTCAAATATTCATCAGAAATGCAACACACCCCTGTAAAGCATAAATAGCCAAACAGCAGCAGGAATCATACAGTGTGTTACGTTGAGTCAAAGCCCAAAGCGCCATTCCTAAAGGTGGGAAAAGTGACTCCTCTCATTATTTTGAATGCCGGTGCAAGGGATATTTTTCCTGTTTTAAAGGACCTTAAGGCTGCATTTGCATTTTCGGTACTAAACAAACCTTTTTCCAAAGCATGTTGTAGTGCGTTTTGACATTAGTTTCTCGCATAATCAGTTCAGTGCAGTTCATCGTCATTCATTTCCCGAGGGCAATTTGGTTACAGCATACAAGCATAAGACAATCCCCATACAAGTCAATGCCAACATACAAAAAACACATAGGATCATAAAACAACGGCTTTCCTAGCATTTAAACATTGGACAGCTAATATCTAAAGCGATTTGTTTTGCCAGCGGGCGTTCTAAAACGAATACCAGAGGGTAGGAGGTGAAACTCATTGTGCACAGGCTGGGACTTGTCCAACACAATGTACTCTGTGCAACACCTAATGCTATGCTAATCAACTTGCACAGACGTGGAACACGCTTGAGTTAGGTATTCTCGGTTTAGCTCAAAAACCGAGAAACCCAGTTTAAAAATGTGACATCAACATTAATATTAAAATATATACACGACAGCATATTAACCCCCCCCCCCCCCATTAAAAGCATGACTATTAATATGAACTAAAACATACAATGTCCTTTGGTAAAGGACATATTTTGAAAACTAATGACGGTTTCAGGGGAACCAATTACACATACTTTGGCCTCCCTGTAATATTTATGACACCAAGAGCCTCCCCTCCCACCGTTAAGCTCTTTGGTCCCTTGGGGAATGTCTCTCAATTGTCAATATTCAATAATCGCCAGCAGTACCCTGCAGAGACTAGCTCACTGTGTCAGGCTGTCCTCTGCTGAACACCATGTTCAACCCTCCACCAGGCCCTTATGTCCAAATAGACAGCTACATCCCTGGAAAGAAAAAAGAGCCCAAGAGCTAACGGTGTAATGTCCACTGGGGATGGGGATGGGGCGCATGTCTTCCTCAACCCTAACCCTGAGACCTGATTTTATATATATATATCCCGGGCCGTTCCTGGTGTGCTGCCTGTGAAGTATATTTTGGGGCTTTTCTCGCCTTAATTTAACAGTGACAGCCGAAGAGAGAAAGGAAATGCGGGAGGTAGAGAGGGGGGGATGGCGTGCAGCAAATTTAGCACGGGGCGGAGTCGAACCCTGGTCTCTGCGGTGAGGACTATATCCTCGTACGCGAGGCGAGCTAACCACGCCCCCCATGTGCCGTCTTTCCTGTTATACCTATTATTGTCTTTGGCGATGCCATTGGTTACTGTTGCTGCCTTGCTCGCCAGGGATTGGCCCACTCAAATATAACGCATGGGAAACTTGTGCAGGCGCAGGAGATTAGTAATTCTCAGGGTCGCGTCGAGATAGACAATAGCAATAACAATAGATTTGCGAAAATTGTGCGTTTTTTTACGCGATGTTTCTTCAGGGCCTTCTGCCAGAAAGCCTTTCACAAACACAGGCCTTTCACCCAGGAGACTGCTGTATGTGTACAAACAACTGAAAACAGTTGTAAAAAAATGAAAAAAGGCAATGTTGACTTTTGGTTCCGGACACGAAAGCCAGGTCTCCTGGGTAAAGTCCATTCATCCACCACGACCTCTTCCCTACTTTGTCGTTCTTCAGTAATTGAGACATAGGCATTATTACAAAACAGCAACAATATTCCCGCCGCCATTTTTAAAAAATATTTCGAAGCAGCTCCCAGCCCAGCAGTTCGGCTCAGGGTCCTGCATTTAAAGATGATGTATCACATTATGATTGGCTGTACGTTGGAAAATGTACCTACGCCGCCGTTAATGTGACTCTAATGAGAGCAGATTCGGTGCTATAACGTGAACAGAAACCTGATGGAAATGTGTCAAAGATATCACAAGTATTCATAAAAGAAGTCAACAGTCGTCTCTAAAACGTTTGCTAAAAATGGGATCAAAATTAGAAATAGCGTCGTAAGTGGCGTTGAAGTTGTTTGATAATTCTTCTGTAGACAAAGGTAGCGATGTAGTGATAAAGGCCTTGTGGAAACTGTCAGCGGAGTTAGTATTTAGAGCACGAGAAGAAACACAGGTTGCCGCTGTGGGGCTTTGTGGTCAGACACACATAAGCTGGCCTCACAGAGATCACCATCAAGACTTAAAACCAAACAATGTCCAGGGTGCGTCCCTTAAGGGGACTGAGTAAGAACAGAATAATGCACAATGTGTATAAAAGCCACAGTAACAGAGGAACTAGAGGGGCAGCAGACATGTATGGTAAAATCACCTGAAATCAAGACTCTGTCAAAACGAAAGAAAACCGGAGGTAGATTTTGGGGGTGTGTAGATTAAAACACATAGTAGGGGCGTCTTTCCATTAATCATAAAACCAAGTGATTCAAATGACGAGAAGTGTCCAAGTGAGTACTGGGAACATTTAAAATTCTCTATGTGAATCACAGCCAGTCCAACTGCCCGAACGGAAAGCCTGGGCTGCTGGAAAGAATTCAAACCTGGGGGACAGGCTTCATTCAGCGCAGCACGGTCACCTGGACTCAGTGAGCAGAGGCACATGTACATGTTCTCTAGCACACAGATAGGTCCACTACATTTACACAGCAGGGCAAAATATTGGGAACGCTTATTCTGGTACAACTCCAACCCTGACTGCGAAACATTGTGAGCTTCGTAAAGGTAGGTCTAATTGTAGGGCTGTTGGTGGTTTCGTTCAGCTGTTGTTTAGGTGACATTTTCTTATTCCCTTTTTCTCGCTCCATCATGTAGGAATCATGGTTTGTATCTGCTGTTTCGGCCCTTTTCAAGATAAAGAGCAAAAACACGCGAATACGATGTCATAGAAAATCACGCCTGAGAGTACTCACACAATCACGCCTTCACACATCAGTGGGCGTAAGAAGAGATGCATGAGGCATCTACTTTTGAGCAAGTTAAAAAAATGATGGCTGATGATACACACATTTTACATATGTACTTTAATCTGCTGCCATCAAGGAGACGATTTAGGGTTTTGATGTGTAAGTCAAATCGCTACAAAAAGTCTTTTGTGGCGACTGCGGTTAAAATTTTAAATAGAGAATCTCATGTCTGAGCTATAATGCTGTATTTTACATGTTAGAATGTGTGCTTTTATGTATGTATTGTATTGTCTTGTGTAATGGCCGTGTCATGATGTCTTAGACAAATTTCCCAGGAATGGGACAATAAAGTTTATTCAATTCAATTTAATTCAAAAATGCACATGTGGTCACATCAGAACAAAGTGCGTGTTTGTGCAGGATCAACTGTAGCATTAAACTGGAGAGTGCACCTACTAGAACAGCATTGGTGAGGGATGTTGGGCAGCGTCACGGCATCAGGCCTTCTCAACGGAGGCCTTTCACTCCTTCGTTCCTCCACCTTGCACCACAAAGCACACTGGGTTCTCCCTCCCTGGGCTGCACAGCAGGTAAACGTGAAGCGATGGTGAGAAGAATGAGTGCGGCTAATACTAACGCAGTCCAACACAGCAGCCCAAACCTCCGTGATAAAAATGAAACAGCTCTCAGTATTAGCCTACATGATATTAAAAGGTGGCACAGGGTGCCAATGTTGTCTCAATAGACTACACTGTACAAGAAAATTAGGTTTTACAAATGTTCCTCTTCTGGGCTTATTCACGTACGTTCATGTGAACTGCATAATCTGCTTTTTGTACAGGCTTCTCTTGGCAGCAATATTTAACAGATGTCTTTGTTTTCCGGTTGCACCCAGGGCCTGAAATGAACCGTTTTGACCACCAGCCACTGCGGCAGGCGGATTTAAAATTCCACCTGCCGCAATGACTTTTTACCAGCCAGTTTTGTTATTGGGGTTTTTTTTGCCTCATAAAGGTAAAAAAACAGGAATTGCACAAACATTGTTCTTTAACTTAAAAGAATACACATTTAAGTGCTGCCATATTATGAACTAAATCAATATAAGTAAAAATAATTCTTAGAATATACATTTTTTAAATATTTGTATTCATTGATTTCATACACTGACTGCTGCTAATCTTAGTCCACAAAAAAAAAAAATTATTTCCGAACTTCCCAGTGGTAAACACAACATCAGAGGGCTCGTATTTTCGATAATTCCGATAGCACGTGAAGGTAGCATTAGTCAGCTAGACAGGTCCTGGCGGCTGTTTGTTACAGCAGGAACCGTTAAGCAGAACTAAATATTATTACTACTGGTTACTAAGCTACCGGGTACCGCCGGTTCCTAACGCTCCATGCACACGCACACACACATCTGTACATGCTGAAATCCAACGAAATAGCCGGCTTCGTTGAAATGTTTGTTGAAAAAATGTAATTAAAAAAATCACTCAATTCTCACTGGCTACCCGCCAATGTGGCAGGTAGATTGACAGTGTTACCCGCCAATTGCGAAATTCACCCACATTTGGCGCGTGGTCGGGTGTTAATTTCAGGCCCTGGTTGTACCTATTGGCCATGCACTTTAATGAGAAGGCTGACCGCCCGCGAGCAGCCTCTTCTTCAGGAAAGCCCATCGACGAGCTCAAATTCCCAAAGGCAACGAGGGGTGAATGCACAGCAAAGCTGGTGAAAACAGGGCCAGCATACAGTAAGTTAAAGAATATGTATTTAATGTTTCAAAATGAAGGCCTTTTTGAACAGGTACCCTACACTTTACGTTGAGGAGGGGCAGAACATTAACATCCCAGAACCACTGTCCTCCCATTATGGAAGACCTCCCAAGGATGACGCCGTCGCTGGCTCTGTGTCCCACTTCAGTGGAGGGGCGGTCTAAATCCAACAGCAGCATCAGGGAACATCACATGAGGGAATGACAACCCAGATGCCTGGCTGTTTTAAAGAAGCACACCTGTCATTAAAAAATAAATCCTGCTATAACAGCTGTCTGTTGTTTTTGACTATTATAGAGTGTGACCTTTAACAGGCAAAGCATGTAGGTTACATAGCGGATTGTAGCAGTATGTACTGTACGTGCGTATTGTTGCACTTGGCCTATTCCTGAGTGTATGGTGAATGCCAGTGGGTCAGATATTTGTGAAGACAAGCAGCAGAACATTGACAGTGTTTAGTGGCTGTACTTTGTCACAACAGATAAATGACACCTTTTCCTCTGAGCAGCCGGGCTCTGTGAACTCGTCTGCTCTGATAAGGAATCAATAGTGTTGTTGCTTCTCACAGGAGGCTGCCTTTAGACCGATCACTGTCTGTTTGTAGACAGCCATGCTGTTCATGACGGTATTAGACTTAAGCACACAAAGCACCATTGCTGCCTTTGTAAATCTTCCCATTGATGGCCATCCATCCATCCATCCATCCATCCATCCATCCATCCATCTGTCCATTTCCTGCTGGGTCATGGTTGCAGCAGGCTAAACAAGGTAGCCCAGAGGTCCTTCTCTCCAGCCAAGATGTTTCCAGTCCAAAATGCATACAGTATATAATCCGTCCATCGGGATTTGGGTCTGCCCTCGGGTCTAAACCACAATGGACGTGCCAACAAAACCTCCCGAGGGAGCCATCCAGGAAGCATCCTAATCAGATACCCAAACCCCCATAGGTGACTGATTTCAACCAGACGGAGCAGCAGTTATACTTGAGCTCTCCCAGCGCCCTATCCTATTGCGTCATACTGACCGGTTTTTCTCCTATTCTTGTCCAGCCCATTTATATCAGTGAGGGTAGGCTAAAAAACAGAAACACCTCTATGTATAATGCGTTTTAACGACACCACAACCTACATCCTCCAAAATGGGTCATACAGCTGAATCAACCACTCGCTCTCAAGTCCTTGGCTAAGCGCAACAAGGCACCGGTATTAACTTGGCCCCACCATGCTATGCCGATCAGTGCTATTACCTGGCGGAGCACAGTTGAGGCCTTCGGCTGCTCTATATTTGTTTGTATTTGCTTCATGAATAAAGCTGAAAAGCTGATGAGTGCCCGGGGACCTTCCATGTGTGTCGGTGGCAAAGGTCAAGCGCCTATTGTTCACGGGGAGCACTGTTAATCACTAACTGGGCTTGAGTGAACAGCACTCTGCTCACCACTGGGAGGCTATGGACCAAAACCAATGTAGTCATTAATTAAGGTACTCTACAAACATATTACATTTTCAACCAACAAGGGCTTTCCTAATATAGTGTCGCACCATACTTTAACATGTGATTTGCCGAATTGATCCAATGTATGTAAAGACTTTTGCAATCGTTATTTGCCTATGCTCTGCGAAGGATGCATTTCGAAAAAACACATTCTCATGGCCATGCACAGGGTGTGTACTCTACATAGGGTTGGGTATCATTTTTAGATTTCATTGCTGATATGATCCCTAAATTTAGCTACAAATGCCAAACTACTACATTTTTGAAATCTAAACATAATTGATTTATTGAAAAAAGAAGCCAAAGTTGTAAATTGTTGCACAAGAACATTGCCTTATTAAATAGAATAAAAGTGGCAAAAATGTTATTTAAATCAGGAACTGCAGTATCTGTTCAGAGAACAGGTAGATAAGATTATGACCAGCTTTTAGTTTTTGATGCTCTCTGTTGCATGGATCCATTCCAGTTGATGCCAAAAAGAGTACTGAAGATTGATACCCAGTCCTAACTGTGTGGGATGAATATCATGCTGTATCGCAAAGCTTTGAAAGCTTGAAATCTAATCAAAACGGTTTTGCAAGATTGAAACTAAGTTTTGAAGGCTTCCATAATGTTTTGATTGGCGGAATTATTTTTTCAAATCTCTGCAAACCATGTTTCGTTTTTGAGTTTTCCTTCTTCACAACTGCAGAATCTGTAACAGTCTGCCATACGAGCGCAAATGTACACCCACAAAAGTTTCAAAATAAAGAGTCGCCCCCTGAGAAACTCAAGTTTCAATGTTCCTGGAAAACAAACTGGGGAAACGGCGACGCATTTGAAACTGGAGAAACAAAGAGTGCGGCAGTTGTGAAGAAGGAAAGCTCAAATACCGCCTATCAAAACATCATGTTAGCCTTCAAAACTAGTTTTAATCTTGCGAAAACTTTTAAATTAAATTTCAAGCTTTCAAATACTGAGTTACAAGCTTTCAGAGCTTCGAGAGACGGCCTGATATTCATCCCATATAAATGCACATTTTCTACAAAATACACACACTTTCATATCTTATTCTTTAAAGAAGTACTGGCCCTGTTTTTCATAATAAATCATTTAAATGTGTATTTTAGTTATATATATTATATATATATATATAGAGTTGCCTACGCCTACATTGTTTTGGTTCAGCTTAGGCTCTTTTGGTTAAAGTTAGGTTAGTGTTTTACTTTCAGTCACTTTAGAGATTGTTATATCGAAACTATATAGAAGTACAATTTAAGCAGCAACCGTAAGTGAATCCCACATTGAACCAGTATACTCCCAGCTTCCTCGTCTTTTCAGTGTGTTTCTTCAGTTGTGAAGAAAGGAGCCCTGTCCCCAGTCATACCATGAGATAAAATCAATTCCTTGTCATGTCCATAAGCAGCAGTTCCAGAAGAGAAACCAAAAATAAAGGCACCCCCTCGGGGGTTTTATCAGAGCCATTCTCTGGACTTGTCTTCCCCCTTAAGAGGGTCAAGAGTGGTGAGCAGACACTTTCCTTTCTGAAGGAGGGCAGCCAAACAAACTCAGCAAACAGAGAGGAGCTCTCCAGGGAGCTAAGAGGGAAGAGATCCTGGATTTATTGTCACCCCCCTGAATAAACACTGTTGCAACGGTTACAACCACGCGGTGAGGTTTTGGAGAAGTGTTAGATTCAGACCACTTTGAACAGATTTGGTGACAGAAAAGGATCTAGATATGAAAACCTCCCATCACAAGTCCAGTTCTTTAATTTCAAAAGTGCTGGGTCTTGTGATGTTGGGATTAGGCTCCAGGCTGCGCTGGGTTTGTATTTATTTAAAACCCTGTAAAGTGGGAGTCTAAAGAATCAGCCGGTGACCTTGGGTCCATTTTGTGCAGGGCAGCGTGCAGTGCCAGTGAATGGCCGGACGCAGCGGGGCTTGCAGGCACCTGGCCGGACGGCCCGGGCGCTCCACAATGCTGTCTGGGGGGTAATTACCACAAGGTATTCTTTAAAAGGACCAGATGGGGATGAGGTCCCACCCCACCCCATCATTTACAACAGAACCCCATTCAATGGCATACTTAATCCACCCACCGGTTAGCTCTTTCAGAGTCTGCTGTTGTTGTGCTTGTTCCTTTATGCTAATTCCGCCTCACCCCACACCTCCCTCACAAATAGAGAGAGTGCGAAAGGGGGGGGGGGGGGAGTGAGAAAGACATAAGTGCCTCAAGGGACTCAAAAAGCATTATTCATTTTCAAATCGTTTCCACCACAGCAAGTACAGTAACATTTGTACCTCCCCTCCTCTTTCCTCTGTCTCTCTGCTGCCCTGAAGTGCTGTTTGGCTCCTTGAGGAAGACTCGCTGAGGGGAAGCTGAGTGACAGCGGGAGGAAAACAAAGGGGGAAGGGTGGGAGACCTAGGCGGAGACAGAGCGGGCGGGCTTTATAGACAAGGTCAAGTCAGGGTTCAGGGTTCACGGTGGCACCAGCTGAGGTTGGGGCGGGGGGGGTACCTGTTATTTTGTGGCCACATATCTGTTTCGTTTCCAGCTGGACCGCCCCCCCCCCTTCCCTCCCCAGTGCTACCCCAATCTAGTTAACCAGGATCCCCCCCCCCCCCTACTTCCAGCATCCCCAGAGAATACATAATCAGATCCTCCCTCTTTTTATAACCGTGTTTCCTTCTGCTCATCGCAGGCTAATGTTTCATCAGACTCTGTTGACTGCTGCTGTGACATGTTCCCATCATGGCTTCCTATTAACTTTTCAGTATTTGAATAAGTAATAGATTAGTAGTTAAAATTAGGATCAGCACATTTGAGGCCTTTTTTTCAAGAACACTTACATACATTTTTCAACAAACTACGAACACAGGAACAAGTTTATGATTTATGATGACGTAAACACAGTTTATTAGTATATACTATTACTATATATATATATATATATATATATATACTAAAGATGCGGCCATCCCCTCATACAAAAGGGAGGCGAACTTGACCTACCCTTATCACTTAAACGTCTACTTATTACACTTCTGTCTCTGGTGTAATACACTCACTGGTAATAACGGAATTAATAATTAATATACTGAATTATATACGATAGAAAGATATAGATATAACCTTTAGTCCCTGAATGTAAACACTGCAACGCCACACGTCTTGTCGCTGTAATAACGCCAATAACGTTTATTCAGGAGAAACAAGAGTTGAGAGTTGAAACGAGATGTTCCGGTCAATTTTGCAAAAAAAAAAGCTAACAGCTAACCCAGATACTGGGTTCACCTGTTTACTCAGAGCATGTGAACGTTTCTGTAGAGAGCAACCGACAAAAAGCACCAGCTCGGGTCCTCCCATCTCAGAAGAAGCAAGAAAAAAACTGAACGGAATGAGACCAGAAGATAAACACAGTGATGTAAAATAGTTTGTACATGCATTGTTTTAAATAGATGGATCATGCATCCTGTTTGAAGCCTATCCTAAAGGTTCCTAACATGGATACGCAAATTGAAAGTGCGCACGCGCCACGGTGCAGGCTGCCTGCTGCGTAGCTCCGTCTTAAAGCGTTTCCGCTCGGGGATTAATGAAGTATTTCTGATTCTGATTCGGATATGTTAGCTGTTTGATCTGCAAAAACCTGTTAGTTCTGCAGATTCACTTTGAAGAGACAATGCATAAAGGTTTTTTGCCGTCTCTGTGTTTGAGCAGCGAGCGGGGGAAAAATAAACGTATCTTAATATACAACATCGAAAACTAAAGCTGAGGTAATAATGAATATTATTGCACATTTTCCAGTAAAATTAACCCATATTTATATAAGAACAGAATAAAATACAATAAACAATAAAAAGGCTCCAGTTAATTTATTAACTGCAGCAAATCGTTGTTCTCTCTGAAAAGCCAGGGCTCTGCCAAGACATGCTTTTGAGTAGAAATATGCACGTCGAATCAAATTCTGATTTCGAGCGCCGTCAGTTTTGAAAATATATTCCACATTTACCTTTTTAACTTTAACCGTCCTTGGATCCGGGAGTTCTCGTAAAGGGAACACTCAGTCTAGGTATCACCGCGGGCATTTCAAATAATGTCCCTTGTTCTCAGCATCCTTTTGATTGTTGACCTGATGGTAAAATCTCATAAAATCCAATCACAGGAAAGGTCAAGAGTGAAGTCTGAAGTCATTTTAAATCAACTGTATTGTTGTTTAGGTTGGAGGACTTTTTGCCCCCCTCCCCCCCCCCACACACACACTACTCTGTAGTAGTGTATTTTTGAGAACCATGCCGATTCGTCCTCTTAGATTCTGACTACCCAAGATGCAGTACTGGTTTTCAAATATTTGGGATTTGTGTCTTTTCACAGTTGTCCCAGTGAGTGTTGAGATTTCAAGGACGCCAGGCCATGTTCAGTTTTGGTGGAAGTGCTCCCCAAGCACACACATTTCAATTCTCCTTGGGTGGAGATGATGGCTCGTCCATCCGATCCAGCACATTTTGGGTTCAGAGCGAGACCATTTAAGAAGGAGGCCTCAGTGCAGTGAAGTGTGCTGTACGTATTCATAGTACCCAGAGGCTGATTTATAAAGAATTTGGTGACCTCTAGCCCATTAGTTAAAAATTCCCTTCCATAAATTTGTTGTTGATTATCATGGGGGAAAGTTCATGGGATTACAAAGAAGAAATGAAGTGGCTTTAAAAAAATGTTCATGAGGTAAACCTTATACACTACATGGTGCTAAGCTCTTTCTCCCTGCATGGATTTGAAAACTGTAAATCACTTGCGAGAGCAAAAGTGCCTGTAAGAACGCTGGGGAGACATTTAGCAGTTTATGAATTAAAACGGGAGTGAACACAAAGATTGCTGCAGCAGTTGACAAGCCGGACCATCCTGTGTACAGTACAATTAAGCAGCTCCTTCTCCAGCCAGGCTATTTGTATTCTGATGATGAATATTTTATTGTTTTCGAAGTGCTGTTCTAAAATCAAGCCATAAATGAATATCCATAGTCGGCGTTGCTCTTGACTAGCATTGTATTGACTGCCAAGTCACTGAGAGCCTTTCAAAAAAGACTTTTATATGAAAATCAGGGAGCTTGGGATGAAAGGCAGAAACGCAACAATATCCTGCAAATTTTGTCCGTTGTCTCCATTAGGGAAATTTATGGAAATGCAGCCGATTTTACTTTGTTGGACCTTCATTTATGTAGCAATATCATTTTAAAACCTGAACAAAAGTGCGTGATTTATTTGGAATTAAGATAAGCAGGGGCAGTTATGCATTTGGATGGGTAATTTGGTGTTCATTCAAAGTAGCAAACCTTTTGGCAACAACTTCCTGCCGCCAGATAACAAGGGGTCACCCTCAACTCATCTGCTGCCCCAGCAGCTACTACTGTACAGATGAGAAACATGAAAATGTGTGTTCCGATGAGCGATACGCTGAAATGAAACACTACATTTACTGGCTGTAATAAGCACCTATGCTACTTTCACTGCAGCTGTAAGTGGCCTAAATCCGATTTATATCAGATTTTTTCCCTCACATGTGACAGAGACAATTCTTTTAATGACAAAGTGAACAAAACACTGTTTTATATGGCTCAGAACCTCAGCTGAAGACCCTTCAGCACAGAAAAGGAAGGTTCAATGGCTGATCGTGGTTTGAGTAACGTAAATCATGTAAGTTAATTACATATATTTTGGCTTATATGATGCTCCAGCGTCAGTGTGTGTGAACGGGTTAATGTTGACGTGCTTTGAGTGGTCAGAAGACTAGAAAGGAACTATATAGTTGCAGTCCATTTACCATTAAAAAAATATATTTAATAATTCCTGCGTTTTGGTGTGAGAGGATGCAGCGCTCTGTTCATTTAAAAAATGAACTTTTTCCTTTGTGCCTTATATTTTAATGACAGCAAGAAAACCACTGCATATGTTTCATTTAATTAAGATGGAAAAGCTAGTGACCAGTTTGGTGTAAAGTTTTCATTATCACTGATTTATTTTGGGCATATGAACACAAACCAAAAAATAAGCAGCGAGAGTCACGGTTTGAAGTCATGTGTAGTCCACAAGAAGGCTCAGCTCAGGGATAAATTCTTCATTATTACTGTTCAGAGCCTTATACAGTTGGTCATAAGGACTTGAATTTACAATCAAAGCACACAGTTAGTCTTAGGAAATCGAGCAACAGGGGGGTAAATCCAACAAGCTCTATGGGATCAGAGGTCAGCGGCCACTTAGCAGCCAGATCACTGCTGACCTCAGTCTAGGAGGAACATTAACACCCTGAGTTGTACTTTAATAAAATAGGGACCTGACATCAGAATGTTCAGTGTGACATGTTTGGAGAAGTAACGCAGTGTGCAAAACCCACTGAATGTTCACAGTTCATGATGAAAAATACTGAATCTGCATCGTTAATACTAAAAGTGGTCTACCGGCCATTAAGTAAAATGGTGTGACTACATAAGAGTAGAGCGGCTAGTGAATGCAATGCTACTTTTTTTTAAAATAATTTTTATTCCGATAAGACCAGGGGTGGGTGTTTTTTCATATTGGTGAGATGTTAATGCATTTGGATTCAACTCACTGTTCAGTGGGCAGCACTAAAACTCTCCTTTTCACCATGTCCACTGTTCTTCACGTTGTGTCTTCTCGGGTTTGATTTTCACACAAAAGAACTCGTCAGTGTGACGTCGTTCAACAGCCTAGCTCTCTCTCTCATAGACATAACTCAGCCAAGTGTCATGGCGCTGGCTTGAGTGGAGTGTTTTCTGTGTTTTGTGGAGTTTGATTTTGTATAGGTCTGTTTTGGGGTTAAGTTTGGTGTGTTGTCCAGTTACTTGTCATGGCTTTGAGTACTTTATACTGTGGAGTTCTTCCTTTATTTTGAATATGTCTGTTCTGTCTGGGTTTGGGGGTTTAGGTTCTGTCAGTTCCTTTTTTAGTTTTGAAATTTGCCTGTTCCCTCCTGTGTCTTCTAGTTTTGCTTCCCCTCCTGATTTCCTGATTGTTTTCACCTGTGTCTTTCAGTTCACCTGTGTCTTGTTGGCGCCCCTTCCCAAGTGGATTTAGTCTGAGTGTATCCCTATCTCTGGGTCAGTTCGTCATCATCGTCACCCCTGATGTGTTGGTTCTGTCGGCCTGTTTTTGGATTAGGCCTGCTTACTGTGGTTTATCTGCCTACCGGTAACCTCTAAATAAATACTCCACTCCTCCTCTGAGCTGCCTGCATTTGGGTCCTCTTTCCCTGTCGCCTGTTTCCAGCACACCGTGACGCCAAGACCTTTCAAAGCAGTTTGCCCGTTCAGCTGCTCGATCATTCATTCAGAGATAAGGACAAAAATAAACAATTTCAATCCTGAAACAAATGGCGTAAGAACGCTGAAATGAGTACGTAAAATCAATAAAGTAAACCCTTTAAAGGGACAGTTCACTCCAAAATCAAAAGTCCATGTTTTTCCTCTTCGATTGTTTTGGGGACGTCTGCATGTTCTGAATATAATGGGACTCTATGGCGCTTTGAGCTCCACAAGCCGAGCGCCATAGAGCGCCATAACAAAAATACTTTTGAAAAACTC
Source organism: Coreoperca whiteheadi (assembly GCA_011952105.1). Classification (NCBI taxonomy): domain Eukaryota; kingdom Metazoa; phylum Chordata; class Actinopteri; order Centrarchiformes; family Sinipercidae; genus Coreoperca; species Coreoperca whiteheadi. The sequence continues at coordinate 949,396 of WNGW01000012.1, read as the reverse complement.
AACAGCGACGTCTCTTTCCAGACATCGGGACGCGGTTACTGAAGATGATCCACAGATTTGCTGTGAGCAGTCTCACGTAGGAACTATCGGTAGAAAGAAAATAGCTCCTACACGAAACTGCTCACAACCCGTCTTAGCCCCCTTGGAAGGTTTCCTGTTTTACTGTTTAACCGCTGAGTCAGTGTGACGCTGACCAACAGTGTGCCTCTATGGAGTTTATATTTGTGATTTTATTTCGATCGCTTTGTGGAAATCTTTTTTTGTTCTGTGTCAACCCAAAAGTGCGCAAGTTTCACGGGATCCCTGTTGGTCCTCTTTCCTGCTAACAGTCAACACTGGCTTCTCTAATCATGACCCTCTTTGCCTACACCTCCACCAAGTGCTTTTTGTGCCTACACCTTACCAAACCCGAACCATCAAGGTGGCAGATGAGGAAACGACCACACAAATCAGTCCCGGTCCCCGCATTCGGCAACCTCCTACACTTTTGAGAATGTTAGTAAGTCGTGTCAAATGTAAGTGATTTGTGGCGCTAAAACATGCAAAAACACCTTTTTATTTGTTTGTCTTTGGAAGAAAAGCAAGACAGATGTGCTTTGCAGTGGATTATAGCGGTGTTGTCATCCCATGCTTTCCAGCATAAACGCTGTAACACTGAACACGTTCAGAAGGACATAAAACTACATTTGTGCTTTGCTGAATATTGTATTTAGACTCCTTCACACACAACCACCCCCACCCCAAATAGCCGGCAGCGAGGGAGGGCAGAGGGCAGCTCTCTAATACCCCCCCCCCAATACAACTGCCAGCCCCACCCCAGCAGCACTCCCCCTCATGTTCAGCCTCCCCAGCAGGGTGTTTACCCTGCCACCTACTTTATCAGTAAATAAATAATGGCAACATAAAGTGCAGTGTGGAACAGGAGCTGAGATTGGATAACACTCTGGAAGGCGTGGCGGACTGTAAAATATTAATGATCCTGATTACTTTCTGCTGTGGTGACACGGGCTTCCTGAAATGCGTCATGACAGGGACGGGCTTTGTTGCGGCTCAGCTGCAGCAAATTAGAATGCAGAGTTGTCGAGATCGCAGGGCACATCCCAGAGAAACGGCAGCACAAACATCAGCGCACAAATGTCACGAACCAAACAGAATAAAGATGGAGTTGTCTGGGCGGCTGAATATTTCATCAAAATGCAATTGGTCATGGGCAAATACATGTTGGAGGAATCATAATTGCAGCTTGGATTGGGTTCACTGGCAGAGTGCAGTTGCAAAGCGTGCCGGAAGTGGGCTGTTGTCATTCCACAGTGAAGTCGTTCGCGTTCACAGTTTTGACACCGGAGACCAGGGTTTGTGTCCTGTCTCATGCTTCAAGCCGGCATCGACAATTATTTCCTTTAAAAATAGTTTTTTGTTATTTCAAAGTAAAGAAAAAAATCAAATAGCACATAAGGTGCCATGAAAGCAGATTTAAACAGTAGCCCGGCAGAAGGCAGAGACAAGCGGTGCAAACATGGCAAAGGAAAGAAAAGCAGATGTAGCACTGTGTCATGTTAACTGGAGAGCTGTAGTGTTGTGGTTCTGTAAATGGCAGCACGTGTGTGTGTGTGTGTGTGTGTGTGTGTGTGTGCGGTTTGTCCTGACCGCTAGGAACACTGGAAAGATTTGGGGCGTTCGTTTTTTATTCTATGGAATCCAAACTGTTGATTCTTTGGGATCAGCAGTTTTTCTGGTGCTGTCATGTTGTTTCGGACTTTTGGAGAGAGGGTCAGATGATGCGCTCTAAAATGAAGCTGTGCTTATATATATTAACCTTATTTGATAGGGAAAAGGATAGAAAAAAACCTACTCGGGTGGATTCCTTGAATATCAATCAATTCAGAATGTTTCTGGAACGTTTGTTATTTTGGAAGGGAGACGTTTGTGATAGCACATAAAAAAAAAAAGTGGTGTGATGTATTTGGAAATAAGGTTCGACCTGGCGACCTGGAATATCGGCTGCTGGGCTCTGGTGGAGACGTGCTCCATGTGATTCCTGTGTGATCGGGCCCGGCAAATGTGCAGGGGATCACCAATCATCCAACAAAAGCCAAGTCTCGCGTCTCTGCGGCTCGATTTTTATTTCATCCTACAATAACAGCAAATTAATGGCAAAAAATGTCTAACACTATAGTGTGCTCCTGAAACGAATTAGCGGTCGGTTGGACTATGTGCGCCCGCGGCCCGTGGGCACAAACAGGCAGTGGAAGCAGCAGTCCCAGGCGGGCGTCCTCAGTGTGACTATCACTTTAGCGGAGGGTGTTAATGTGGAGGAGGTCCCTACATTTCATTGTGTGTCACAAGTAGTTTTATCCACAGTAGACCTTGTTCAGGGCCCCGCTGGAGTCTCCAGATGCCTGCTGAAAGGAGAAACACAATGTGGACAAACCCCCTGACAGAACAGGGCCCCTCTGAATTATCACCCCACTCCTCCTGGCTAATTAAAATTTTGCTTGTAACTTATGTCAGCCATTTGAAGGCTGACAATTCCCTAACCTCCCCCTCATTTTAATTTGTGGCACGTGCGCATAAATTGTTTGAGAGGGGAGTGGCAGTGGTGCCGGACACGGACTGAATCGCGTTTGTCAGCCACTGTGAATGCTCTGCCTCCCCCTAGGTGCCTCTGGAGGGGTTTAGGGGTCCTCCACTCCGCGGAGGACGACTTGATTGATAAATGCCAGGGAGGATTTGTCAAAGCAACTAGACTGCCCCCAGTGGGATGTCAATATGGCTCATTTAGACTCCCACTAGGCTTAGACTGCCTGTAGAGAGGAGATGCTACAAAGACCAGTAGGGAACTGCGGGTTGAGCCAGGCAGCCGCTGCTGCTACTCTCTTCAGGCTAGTGCAAGAAAGGAAATGGCTAACTCCCGTATGGACGGATAAACCAGCAGGAAACAGTTCACCCAGTGTGTGTGTGTGCGTGTGTGTGTGTGACTGAGACAGAGAGGGAAGAAAAAAAGTGGGAGAGATGTTTTTGTGTGTGTGTGCGTGCGTGCGTGCGTGCGTGCGTGTGTGCGTGCGTGTGTGTGTGTGTGTGTGTGTGTGTGTGTGTGTGTGAGACACTGAAAGACAGACTGTGTGTGAGGCTAGAGTGCTCAAAAGGAGGAGTGAGGGTGATCCAGGGTTCAGCGTGTGATTGGCTCGGCTCAGCTGGAGGAGCTTTTAGTCCATTTCCCAGCAGCCTCTAGGACAGATGCACTGCCCTGAGCCATAATCTGTGTCTCGCTTCAAATGACAAATGGCACAGTGTAGAATATTGCATTATATATTAAGTACCAGCAGTCAGTAAGTTATAGGATGCTGCTGCTGCTGCCTGCAGCACTTGTCGCTCACTAAGCAGACTCTGTTTTACAACAGTCAATTAGATCCAGACCATAACCTGCTACTAAATCCTGCCCTGCTTAGATAAGACATTTGTCTCTGGAAATGTGGCAGAATTAACAGATCTGTTTAAACATGTTTGTCTGCTTGAGAAATCCTTCAATGTGTAGCTTTTTAAAAGGCTGACCTGGTTCGAACATTTTAGGTCTTTTCTACAGTAAGTATGATCTGAGTACTGGTCTTTAGAGTGGTATAAAACATACCAACATTCATGGTAAGAATGTTTTGTTAGGCCCATAACCTACTGAGGTCATGTGTAGCTGAATAGTTTTTTCTGTAAATGTTATCTCTCTAGATGATCGTCTGTCAGAGAAATTCTAAATCACTTCATTTTATTATGTATTGCCTGAGAACACATTTCAAGATAGTAGGAAACTACAATGCGTAATGTTTTGTGTGGTTGTGGAAATAACATAGATCAATTTATCCCAGAAACAATACTGTTCTAGTTTTTCCTCTTGTGTCCTCAAGGGGAGCTATGGCCAACGTATGTCGCACAGTAACAGCAACGACAACATTGAGCAAAGCGGTGTCATTTAATAAAGCCCATGCTTAATTTCCCACTGCTTCCAACCACTTCTCGCGGTCTTCACCAGCCAATTGAGCCTGCACAGCGAACCCCAGGCCATCTTTGAACTACGATGAGCCTACAATCTCGGCCCGTATATGACCACCTGTTATCACGTGAATGCTTAGGTCATATCATGACAATTAAGCCTTCTCTATGTCCAGCGGCTGCTCCAAACCCCTGTTCCTGGGTCATAGGTTTACAATTCTATCCATCCACCCACCCATCTTCTTCCGCTTATCTGGGCCCCGCTCGGTGGGCTCCACCTGGAGCTGCTCAGTTGTCCTTCTGGATCCGATCTCTTCCTTTCTGTTTTACATCCTACACTTTTCTTCATAATTATATATATTATTTTCATCATATTTGTATGTGCTATGATTTCTGGATCCGTCCTCTGCACTTAAGTTTTACACCCTCCTTTTTTATCATCATAATCGTAGATACTATGATATCCTGTTGTGAATCTATTCTGTACACTTGACATCTACTTCCTGTCTGTCCATCCTGGGAGAGGGATCCCTCCTCCGTTGCTCTTCCTGAGCTTTCTATAAACTTTTCCCTGTTTAAAGGGTTTTTTGGGTAGTTTTTCCTTATTCAAATCAAGGACCGAGGGGGTCATATATTGTACAGATTGTAAAGCCCTTTGAGGCAAATTGTGATTTGTGACATTGGGCTGTATGAACAAAGTTGAATTGAATTAATTCTTATTTAATTGACTATCTGTACAACTAATTGAGTATGGAATATCTGCGGCAGTGACACGAATGCCAAAAATGGCTGGAATAGCCACTTGCTGCTGTATTTTTGTTTGTTATTTTAAAGGAAAAGAGCACAAAGATCTGGTTGTATTGAGCCCTGTTGATAGGTCTACCGAGCTGGAGGAACTCTTCCCATCTGTGACTGTCATTTGAAAAAGTCTCCTGATGTGGTTCCAGCCACGGTAGGCAAACGCCGGGGAACGACCAGCAGGTTGAAAGAAACTGACCCTTAAATCAATGAATTCCACTTGATCAGAGTGTGCTTTGCGCAAAATTAACTGATGAACAGATATTTCCGATATTATGAGGACCATCAAGCCTCCCAACCCAACCCCCAACAGTCTTCTGCTGTAGAATGACACAGTGTGCTCATTAACATTTAACTGAAACCATATTCTTTCCCCAACCTTAGCCAAAGTGCTGCCAGTGCCTAAACTCTGAAGTCATGCACTTTATGCGTCCGCAGTCCACCCTGACAGCCTCCCTGCAAATCCGGTGCGGTACATAAATGGCGCGCTTCATTCACTCTGAACATAATCCAGCCAGCGATTACATTTGTCACCACAAAAACAAGTAGAGAAACAGTTTAGCACTATGTAAACGTAATTTCAGGGAGATAGGGTTGAGACTTGAGTCTCCGCTGTGTGAAAGCCTTCTTTTTACACTTCGGTAATATATTTTTGAACAAAACTTGCCCATACAGGGACGCTTATTTTGCTAATGAACAGATCTCACTGAAAGACTCTTACAAAAATGTATGTTCTGGAGATTTAATTGGTAGTTTCTTCAGCAGCCTGATTCATTTCTAGTTGAATGAAAGTATTGTTGTTGTTGCTGCAGCAGCCTCAGACAACAACCAGTTCTGTTCGACTACCAGCTATTTCTCTGCTTGATGTGCAAATCGTTTTTAAAGGCGTTTATTTTAATAATTTTTTAAATCGTTAAATAGGCCATAGTTGATGAATTGAAACTGTTTGAATTCAAGGGGATTCAATTATTTATCTGTGTTACAGAACAGCAGGCGCTGACCAGAGCAGGCTACAACCTTAACATCCGAGTGTGAAGTGAAGTGAAGTGAAGTGCATGCCTCTCTTCATACAGTGGCAAGGACATATTTAGTAAGATTTACGTTGACCTTGTATTTTTATTGCTATCCGTAGCCAATTTATGAAAAAGCATGTTACTTTTTGGATGCAAACTACAAATATTTAAATTTATTTATGTGTGAGGCGGCATAGGAGTAGGACCCAAATGCAGTCAAATTGAGCAAACAGGAAGAATTCAAGGATTTAATCATTAGCCGAGCTAGGGTCAAAACCAGGAAGGCAGTCCAAACAGGCAAACCTATACAAGGGGATTAGGCAAAGAATCATCAGTCCATGGATTGGGCTGATGTGAGAGTCAGGTGACAGGGACAGGTGGAATGGTGTGAGGACATCAGGTAGACAGGTTGAGAATGGCAATGAAGGGGCCCGGGGAAGTGGAAAAAAAGGTCAACCATTTCCTCAGAGGAGCTGGAGAGGGTGACCCCAGGTGTTAAAAGCAGAGCAAACAAAGACGAACGGCAACCAGCAACATCGGGAAAAGTGAGGAAATGTTTTCTGCTGACCTTGTTTCACATCACACCAGTGTATGTCATCAGAGCTCTGACCCCGCGTCCTCGTTGTGACCCCGCCGCGGCAGCATGGCCCGCATCACAGCTCCCTTCCAAACAATTAGGCACAGTTGTTGTCGCCCTAGCCTGAAAGGGCACTGCAGAATTTGGGGTAGACGAAACAAGCGGAGGCTTTCTCGCAGAGGGTCCCAGTAGGTGGATAAAGTGGGTAGAGATGCCGAGAAAACTTCTGACCTACATGAAGGTCTCCTCTGGTCATGCATTACAGAGCTCTCAGCAGACATGTGAAAACCTCCAGAGACCCACAGTAAGCACAGCGTCTGTCCTCTGTTCCAGCAACAAATGGATATCTTCCAGAAAAGAAAAATAAATAAAATTGAATTTAATTGAATTGAAAAGAAATCCACTTGCTCATACAAGGGATAGTGGAATATTCACATAAAGTTTCATGTAAAATTAATAGATATTGATTGCATAATAACAGTGTACAATGAAAGAAATTACTTAATGTATTATTTAAAAGAACTTTGTGTGACTTATAACAGAAAAAATACACTCAGTTGCAAGGTAGCCCAGCCATTCTTCTCCTCAGCTACATCCTCCCGGGATTACTGGAAGATCCCGAGGTGTTCCCACAACAGATGGGATAAGTAATCTCTCCAGTGTGTTCTGGGTCTGCCCCGGGGTCTCCTCCCGGTCAGATGTGCCTGGAATACCTCCACAGGGAGGTGTCCAGGAGGCGTCCTGATCAGATGCCTGAACCAGCTCAGCTGCTCCTCTGAGTTCAGTTCTACTCTGAGCTCTTTCTGGGTGTCTGAGACACTTACCCTGTTCCTAAGGGTGACAGCCTACGAAGGTAACCCATTTTGGTTGCCTGTATCCATGATCACATTCTGACAGTCACTACCCAGGGCTTATTCAAATTTCTGCATCACTGCTGATGCCGCAACAATCTGCCTTTTGATCTCAAACTCACCTTAGTCTTGCCCTCACTTGTGAACCCCAAAATACTTTTACTTTCACTTGAAGCTAGCAACTCGCTTCCAACCCAAAGGGGCAAACCACAAATCAGTTTTCTCGCAAGAGTATCATGATCCTTGGACTTGGAGGTGCTGACTCTCATTCCAGCTGCGACGCACATGTGTGGAGGTTTGATGAAGGCAACAGAACAACATCATCAGCGTAAAGCAGAAATGCTTTTAAATTAATAGATCGGTATCTTCTTAGCGGCTAGTGTTGCAGCGTTGTTCTCCTTAATGACAGCTGTGCTGCGAACATTTCATTGCATATGAGAGGGTGTGAATGTGACAAATGATTTGATTGAACCGTGATGGACTGTTCTGACACCTGGGTTGACAAATCTGTTCTTTCTCCTCTCTCTTTCTCCTTGGCAAACAGCAGTGTACAAAACATTCCTTTTTAGCCGACGGTAACCGTCGCTTTCACCAGTTAAAGTGTCGGCTGCCGCTGATTAACGTAAATGCCTTGAATAAGTTGATGGCAGGCCAAACTTGACTTTTTGAGTTCGTTTGCTCTCTGCAGCCGGTGTCTGTACCTGGCCGAAGATGGTTCATGAGGTACAAGAAGCATCACTCTGTAACAGCACTGTACTAACAACAACTCCAACGGAGTGAGTCGTCTTCTCTTAGCCGATCACTTCGTGTGAGTTTCAGGGGTTGCATTCCTCCAGTTCAACTTCCCTTAATATCAGTCCAATAATTTAAGCTTATCAACTTTATAGTTTTGAATCAGGGTTTTAGAATCATTATTTAGGCCAAGCAGCACGTGAAAAATAAAACTAGAAGTGTGTGTGAAAACTAGAAGGCTGCACATGTTATGCCAGTGTGTCAGAATCATATTTAATCAACATTTAGGTAAATATAAGAATCAGATTGGACTCTACATCAAAGTTACAAATAAAAGGACTCCGATCTAGAATGGGGCTAAAAAAATATTTTCGGGGCATCCCTTATATTTATGTTTTTAGAAATCATTTGTATTTTGGAAGAGACAGGGTTGAAAATGCAGAAGTCTACAAACTCAATAAGTGGAAACTTGACTGAGTGTGAAATAGGTGCACATGCTGCACAGGTTAAGCCAGACAGGCTGCATTGTTTGGTGGTCATAGTTGGTGCATCCAATTAGAGAAAATCTGTTGACTGGCAGCATGTCCACAGCAGTGACAGCTGCCAGCTGAACCACTGCAGAAATTAAGGGGACGTAGTTAGATACAAAAGTTGATGCCAAGAATTGTGCCGCTGCGCACCAACAAAGCATCGGCGCCACCTGAGGAGCTCAAAGGACAGCAGAGCTGACCCATTTCGGTGTGTGTCTGGCTTCTATGATTGGACTTGTTTCAGAGAGAGAAGCAGACACAGATCTGGCACTGGATGAACCACCTGTGGGTAAAACAGGCAAACTGTTCTTTCTTAGGTACAGAGAGCACACCAAATCACACACTAACCGACTGCATGCTATTGCATACAAAGCTTCTGAAACAAGCAAACGCTTGAAGATTCTTTACAACGTTCTTTTTCCCTAATGAGTCTTTTTAATCACACCAAAAATGTAGTTCCATTTACCTCCATTGTATTGGGATAGAGGCAGACATTTCAGAGACAGACATCTCGAAACGTGGATGAAGAAACACTGATTTTTGTCATTTGGGTAATCCCTAACCCTGACAAGGAGGGGTTACAAGTTTATTAGGAACACCTGTGCCATCTAACGCAATAAAGCATTGCAATAAATCGGAAACTATGTCTGAAAGGTGCCAATTCAGTACTGTGGTAACTGTGGAGGCCCTCGTTAGTGTTCAATTGCACTGCATCACATTTACAAACATCTAGAATATGCAATAAATGGACTGCATTTATATACCGCTTTTCTGTCTTTGAGGACAAAGCGCTTTACAATTTTGCCTCTCATTCACCCGCTCACACTCACAATCACACACAAGTCTGCACACTGCACAGGCACATTGAAACCAATCGAAGTCCCACCACTATCGCATCATCCAACTGAAATGACAAAAAAGTAATTTCCCTTCGAACCCACAGTTGTATCTAGCCACGCGGGGAGTTGTAGAGGTTTTGAGCTCTCTGATGCTGAAACTTTGAGTTTAGAAAACATCCTGCTATCCTCCAGGCGTCGTCCATAATTATTTATCACGGTATAAAGTCCAGCAACGATAAATACTTTGACTAATTTGAATATCTCTCATGTACACAACATATTATAAGTAGTCAACATAATGCTGTTTTTGGAAGTGACTTAATCTCAGTTTTTTTTTTGTCAGGGGTTGTCAGATCAAAGAGACAGACTTTGAGAAGTTGGCTGACAAGACATGAAGTGAAGCCTCCAACTCCGCCCAGTCTAATTCTGTTTGCTGTCAGACCGAGCCACACTGCAATTATCGGACTGAATGGTGCCTGTAGACCATAATTGCTTTGTTTTTCAATGATTTCATAAGGCTTCAGTAATTGACTTCATTCTATTAAAATATGCCAATTAGACATTATAATTACAGTTTTCACGGTATCACTTTTCGCTGTCACTGGAAGGATGTAATACTGCTATTAGGGTAGAGCATGGGGACGGTTTAATATTGCCCATGCAGATTCACTGCTGTGATGTTTTATCTGCTTGAATTTCACTTGTAACCAAACAGAAAAATATCAACACTGGAATAATATTAAAAAAATCAGAAATTGTTCACTTAATAACTAAGTAGAAATAAACTGGCTGCTTCCCACATCCATCATTATATACAATAGCTACAGTGTTCAGAGGCACTGTGTCTTTGAGTGAATGAAGCGCTACATTGAAGTGCCGCACCAGAGTCGCAGGTAGGTGGGCAGGGTGGTCGGCTTGGACTTCAGAGTCTGGGCTTCACTTCCACGCTTGTGGTCAGGGTTAGGCAACAAAAAGCACTTTGGTTGAGGTTGGAGAGAGAACGTGTTTTCGGTTAAATGTTAAATATAACATATTGCAAGACTAAATATTGACACGCACAGTAGCGTTGTCGTGAATCATAGTTTGGCTGGGCATGGAGAAAATCAGGTGGGTTAACCGGATTTTCCCTAAGGTACGGTATTTTGCAAAAATAGGCAACTGTTATAACATTACTTGCTAAATCACCTGTGTTTAATCAAGTTACATTACAGGCGAGCACAACGGTATAAATACCAAATAACCACATACAGTCCCACACACCTGCAGAAGCAGCATTAACTTTGCGCCCAAATGCACAATAAACTAAAACGGGCAACGCAGTGGGGACAAAGAATGTTTATGACTTCAGCACTGACATGGGTTTACTGTAGGCCAATTGAATCAGTTCTGTCTGAGGGAAAGCCTGAAGAAAGTTCAGTCTGTGTGTCACCGCTGAAGCCAGGTGACGCCAGGTTTTTATCCGACTGACTAAGAAGAGTGATACGACCATGCAGCTTGTCACGTAGGGTGGTGGGCCTGTTGGACACTATTCATCTCGGGGAATGTGTCACTGGGGCTTAACGGTCCGGGAGGCAACTCCATCAAGTGCACTGCCGGAAAAAAAAAAGTAGCTGCTAGCAGGTTGATTTGTAGCTGAATTAGCATCCACATCCGTCTACTTACTGTCTGTCGGGTAAAACAGCATGGGTCACGGTGCCACTTTGAGAGTGATGGCTGGATTTGAACTTTTCTGCCCTGAACCTTTCTGCTCTGAGCAGAGCACCGCTGTACAGAGGAGGATCATGGAGAAATGAGGTCCTGACAGTTTTACAAAATGTTGCTGCTGCCAGAAACAGAATTATTATTAAGTGGTAAAGAAGATCTAAAGACATTAAATGTTTTATTTTTAGAAGTCACATAATTTACAGGACATTGGAAAATAGTTATTAACTAGTATTCATTAAGTCGTGTGTGTGTGTGTGTGTGTGTGTGTGTGTGAGCTCCAAGTGGATGGGCCCACCTAGGCCCACCCGTAGCTACATTTATGTACATGCAGCAGGCTAGAGATAAAATCGAATAAAAACAACGTTTTTTTACATTTATTTTTGTGTTCAGCTGTGGAAATGAACTCATTGACACTAGATCTGTTCATCAACCTTTTTATTCAAATTATTCCATTGAATCTGGAAAATGGAAATTGAAAAAAACTCTTCAAGAAAACCAGAAAATAGCTCCTATTTTTTATTTCTCAGTTTTTCCCCACAGCCAAAGAAACAGAAATCATGAAATCATGCATACCGTGCAGGTATCCGCTGTGATGTTGTCTCCGACTGGGGGCCACAATTCCCCTCTGGTTTTTGGTCTGAATTTTGTAGTCTCCTAGGAGCCAAGGTCAGTCTGTCATTGGGATTCCACCCTCAAATCAATGGTCAAGCTGAACGCCTCCACCCTCCTACGCTCCTCCGACCACTACCAGCGGGCCGCCGACTGGCGCCGAACCCTAACACCCCCATTATACCCCTGGACGATGTGTCTGGCTGTCCACACGAGACCTTCCCCTCTGTGAGGAGTCTACGGTACGTGGGTCCCTTCCTCATCTCCAGGGTAATCAATCAAGTGGCCGTCCGCCTACGCTTGGCCCAGTCGGAGACATGCTAGTGCAATTTAGGTAAAACATTTCTAAGGCCTGTTTGATTAAAATCACCAGCTAAAATAAAAATACCATCCGGTTGTTTTGTCAGTTCCTGTAATGCATTTGTTGAATTTGCATCTGGAACAATGTAAACAGGAGCAACAAACTCGTGAACTCTCTGGTCAGATAGTCATCTTAACATTGAAAACTCGACAACTGGGGAACATTATCCAACAACTTTAACAACGTTTGAGCACCAAGCATCATTGATTTAAACACAGAGACCGCCTCCCCTCGTCTTGTGTTCTGTCAGCACGGAGCAATAGCTTCATCCGAGATGTTGTGGTGGGGCCAGGTCTCAGTAAAGATGAGGGCACAACAGTCTCTGATTTGCCGTTGCTGAGTTAGCCTGAGTCTTCTTTCATCTATTTTATTTTCCTGCGGCCGGACATTATCCAGGAGTCGACTGGGTAGTGGAAGAGCCTTAGGTCCAAGCTGGGTTAGCTTAGCGCTTATCCCGACTCTCTTCCCATCGCGTCCTTTTCCAAAGTTGGTGACTGTATTTCATAGGTCATAGGTAATACGTGCTTCAGTAATCAAGGCTAATAAACCAAAAAATAACAAATTAATACAAAAATGCAGAGGAAATTTGCAGACATTTGAGGGAGCTACCGGCAGCCGCATCTGCATGTGCTGCTGTCACCGTGGCAACAATGTGGATGAGAACAAATATTTGCACTAGGAATTCTCTGTAAATCAGAATTTGTTCAAGCTTATTAAAGAGTTACAAGTAATTTTAAGCGAAAACAACAATAAATCATTAATAAATGAGGGCAATTGTTCCTGGGTTTATCTGTGTGCTTTGACTGGTGAAATATAATAAAAATCCTTGGGGTGAGTTATATCTAATGTGCGCTGAGTTATGTCTATTAATCAGACTGAGAGGAGCACTTGACTGTTCTCATTTATTTTCTAAGGCAACCGTTCTTTCTTTTTTTACCCAGCTTTCTTACTTAGTTTCTTTCCCCAAAAGTGGATGCCAGAGCTGTGGAATCACAGAGTTGATCCAGGTGTGAGTGTCAGATCAGAGCGGGGACCCCAAACCTTGACGCCAAATTTCCAAATACGACCATACTCATCCTCTCCGCTGCTCATTTACACCACGGCACTTCCTGGGAGGTGCCCGCTCTGTTATTGTAAGTGATGCATTAGAGGAAATTCCGGATTAATGAACATATAAATATTTGGATTATTTTTGGAGTGAGGTGGCAGTTGGAATAAACATTATCCTTGTGGTAAACCTTTTAGTGGGAGACTCATGATGAGATCTCACTGCTGGGTATGGGAATGCAAACTTTAATGGATGGCAGGCAGAGCTCTCTATTTCACTCTTTACATATCATTTATGTATTGAACTGCATGACTATGACAGGAAACACAGGTCTGGTCAGAGGTATGGGGGGGGGTGGGGGTGGATAGTGAAATCTTTATTTCTGGTGGGAGGCAGAGTACTTTTACCTAAATGGGACTGTTAAGTTTTTCTTTGTTTTACTGTGCACTGCTGCTCTAAGCCTGGGTGCATCCCCTTTTAATGTGACCTCAACTTGGCCAATAAATATTGATATGTTGTTGTGGAAAAATGGAAATTTTGGCCTGATGATGGAAGGAACAGTGTGACTATATACCACATTACTACCACCTGTGCTTCCAATGAATGACCATGGCCTTTGGGGGTTTAGTTTAAAAAGCAGATGTGTCATGTAGAAAACATTTAGGTAACACCGGCAGGATTCTCATCTTTAGCCGGTGATTTGAGATGCAGACACGATACTGGATTCAGATTTGATTAAATTAAGTAGAAACTGGTGCGTCAACATTTCCAGACCTACTTCATACACAGAAACATACACAGAAACTACCTCTGTGGTTCCAGGTGGGAAATCACTGCATTTGAAATTCAGTTATGAAAAACTTGAATGTCTGCATTACCAAGGATACTTGTTCTTCTTGTATTTCAGGCAGATTAAATGCTTGGGTCATGTAACTGACAGAACATCACAGGACAGAGGTCTCACTGATTCCATTCAGGCTCGATTGCTCATCCTTGGTAGCTGAATGTTCAAGTTTGAATTTTGGAGTCTGAATAAATTTGAGAAACGTGAATTTTTAAAGTTCCCTTTAGAACTTGGCTCTGAGGAGCCAACTTCACTTTTGGACTCTCTACCAAGGGGGCATTCTTATTTATCACAATACCTCCATGTTAGGTAGGCCAGCACCAGTTCACTTAGTGAATGGGAAGGCATGGTTGGAGTCCCAATCTATGTGTGTTATGAAGTGTTACAGGCTGGCTGACGCCAGGAGATTTAACACAGGTACAGATCGAATTACCTGCTGTTTAAGCACTTATTTGGTTTGTAATCCAAGACTCACTACAGAAGGTTTCACCAAGCCAGCTTCTTCACCAACTGAAAAAATAACACCTAACTTTCAGAAACCTTTTTGATTTCATGGATCAGACAAAGATTCACCTTTAAGAAGTGGAATGGAAGTTTAAACAGCAACTTGTGCAGGTTCAAAGTCAGTAATAACCATTTTATCTGAGACGTTTATTTACAGCACGATATGTTACTAGGCTTGATATTAAGAAGAACAAGGCAACAAAGCAGTTGGTTTGGCTTCCTCAGAGCATCTGCTTAAGAGTCCTTCTCCAGCCAAGCCGCTTGAGAGCATGCAAGTTTGAGACTTCTGCAAGATTGATAAGGGTTAGGGTAAAACAATTTAATCATACGGCTTTTCTAAACTTTCCAAATGTTATTGGACCAAATGGAATGGTAATGTATTCACGATTACGGATGCTGCTTCTCCAATAATTGGATATGGGAAAAATGCTTTTTAGGCCAGTGTGTGTCATGCGATGATCCCAATTACTTGCCTCCAAGTCAAGCTGTGTAACGAATGTTACAGATGAGAAAAATAGGGAGGCTTCTTATCGACTACCAGTGTGTATTCAACAAAGGCCTGTTTCCCTTTTCAGTTCAGGTAAATAAAAAGGCAACCACTTTTGGTGTTGTTATGGTATTTAATGTGGAAGCATGGTGTTTGTTAAAATGTACAAGAATCCTACTAATTTGACCATAAAAAAATTGCAAGCTCATGCGTACAATCTGGGGATTGGCTGACTTCTTGTTGGGCCAGCTCTGAGCCGTCTGTGGATACCAGGCAAAGTGGAGGGTGTCACAGTAAATCTTTTAGCCTGACCACCATGCATGAGGCTCAGACAGACAATCTGAGCAGAGAAAGGCTTTGAGAGGCTGTGGCACCAGAGAACAAACCCCCCC